>PVLA01008229.1:0-91785 GCA_004027455.1 Hydrochoerus hydrochaeris
AGAGAGAGAAGAAAATCACCAGGGTTCCAGGAATAATGGCAGAAAGGCCTCAAAGAAAGGGGCAGACAGTGGAATCAAGGAGAAAAGTAAACAAATAACAACAGAAAAATAGCATGGCAGAGATAAGACAGAGAAGATTGGTTATATCACTGTTTTATCTTGACTGATTTTATTTGAATCTGGTATGCTTGAGAGTGTTGAGTCTGAGAGTAGGGGCAACTACTCTGAAGATGACAGGATTCAATAGGATACCCATTCTGGTTTGATTGTTAACTGTCTTTGAAGTCCTATAATGTCTCCAATGTTTAGATTTTATTAATAATGTAAAGCAATGTTAAGTTTATATTATATTTGACAATATAGACAATTTTATTGAAAATAACAAGAGACATCATAGTGACTACCGTAGATCACCTAATGTTGTGTTTTTGTATGTTCTTTTCATTTCATGTTTCTCTAGGAATTTGTATTGCTGACTTGTTTTGATTTGTTTCTCCCTCTAATACAGAAAGTCTAGGTATATGTATAGAGACTTATACATGTGTAGAACTTCAAAGTAGTTTACGAGAATGGATTATAGTTATTGTAAAGCAAAAAAAAAGAGAATATTCTAAAGGATATAACTGCATGTATGTTTGAGTGTGTGGAATTAATAACCATGTTGCTAAAGTTTTAGTTGGATGGATAAGAAAAACTGACTGCAGTCTCACTGTTTGGATGTCCACTTTGTGGACTTTAGTTTTGTAACTTGAACAACTGCATCTAAGAGGAAAGTATATAATTATCAACTAGTGATTTTACTGGTTACTATTTCTGTTTTGTTTTGTTTTATTTTGTTTTTTGAGATTTTGTATTGTTTCTTCCCTCTTTCCATTTCAAAATTTTTTCTTTAAATAAAACAATTTAAAAAAAAAAGCAAGAGGAGGAAAAGAAAGTGCTCTAAAAGAGATAACTGTATGTAACCTGAAGTGTGTAGGATTGATAACCATGTTACTAAGTTTTTGTTGGTTTGGTGAACAGAACTGTTTACAGTCTCACTGTTTGAATGTCCACTTTGTATGCTTTAATTTTGTAACTGGAACAACTATATCCAAGAAGACAATATGTAATGTATCAAATAGTGATTTCTTACTGTTTATTTTTTTTTTGAAATTCTGTATTGTTTCTAACCTTTTTTCTGTTTTGCTTCCCCCCTCTTTAAATAAAATTTAAAAAAAAAACCTTATGAAATAAAAACAAAAATTTTTAAAGCAAGATGAGGAAAAGAAAGTGCTCTAAAAGAGATAACTGTATGTAACCTGAAGTGTGCAGGATTGATAACCATGTTACTAAGTTTTTGTTGGATCAGTGAACAGAACTGATTGCAGCCTCACTGTTTGAATGTCCACTTTGTATGCTTTAATTTTGTAACTGGAACAACTATATCCAAGAAGACAAAATGTAATGTATCAAATAATGATTTCTTACTGTTTAGTTTTTTTTTTGAAATTCTGTATTGTTTCTACCCTTTTTTCTGTTTTGCTTCCCTCCTCTTTAAATAAAATTTTAAAATAATTTTTAAAAAAACCCTTATTCTTCATTGTGCTCACTTCAGCAGCACATATAATAAAATGTGTGCTTTGTTAAAAGGCCTTACCATCATCTCTAACATTACATATTAAGAGAGCACACATATATGAGAACGCAGGGGAGCTTAGATGCAGTGATTTGGAGCAATTAGAGACTTTCCCAAAATCACAGCACTAATTGATAGGAAGGCAAGAACCAGACAGAAGCCAAATCTTTCTAATCTGTCCCATGAAATCAGAACTATACCACTGACTTAAGCAATTCTTAGCACACATCCTTTTTTTAAATCCCACACATTAATAGTTATTTTCCACAATCTTTCAGAATACAAACAACATGCAAACCCTTAACCGCACAGGTATTGGGCTATGCTTTCTGGAATGATGGAGCTGAGTAACGAACAGCAGATTACAAAAATGTTCTTATTCTGAAGTTTTTTGTTTTTTTGTTAAACCAAGGCATCACTCATCTGTGTCACCCAACATACTCAGTATTACCTTTTTATGAGATTATTTCTGCCCTTCTTTTTGCCACATAACAGGAAGGTAATTATCAGTCTGACATTCACATTTTGTATCTTTTTATGCAAGTAGCAAATGTTTCTGAAACTGAAAAATGTTTAATGATTATACTTAATATTAACTTGAAATGCATGTGATGTCTTCCCGAGGAGATATTTTGGACATAAACACTTCATGGGGTGATTCTTTGAATGTTACTGTCCCAGATTTGTGATTTAAAAGATTTACTTTGGGTACTTTATAATGTCAGTGGAGTCAGAAACTCACTTCTTATAGTAGGCATGATCTACTAACAAAAGGACTATTTCTTATCTCTGGCACTGCCTACATGTTCTTACTAGTATTAGCCAAATGATAGTTGTAAAGACACAATGAGTGAACAAATGGTAATAAAGCAATGTTTCTTCCTTTGTATATAAAAGACACTCCAAAAAATCTGTGATGAAGACAACTTCCAGTTGATCAGTATGAATAAAATGGTTGCATAAAATGACTTCCATATGCTTGTCTGTAATATAATTATAGATAGGCAGTCATGGCAGTGTATATGTGCATGTATGTACGTATATATATGTAACAGAGTTAACTCAGAGAAACTTAAAACTGCTCCCAGTCAAGTGGGAGAACCAAAGATTGAACTAAGAAAGTTTGATAGTACAATACAGGTTACACAGTGCAAATCATTGTATAAATGATGCAGCCCACTTTTCCACCAATCATGCCATCTGCACGTGTGGGCACAGACTGAACCACTCTGTCACTCTGTACTCCACCCTCCTTCCTTTCTCTGCCTGTCTGCTCTGCTACACGCACACACACACACACACACCACATGCACACACACAGCTACAACTACTATTTATCAGAAGCAAAAACAGCCCATATGTATGGTGGCAAATGACAAAGCTAAAGTAATCAGCAGAGATGAAAGAGCATCTTAGACTAGCAGAGAAATAATCACCTTAGCTCCTGACTTCATTTCACAGCTCTGGCTGAGGCCTTGCAGTAATTTCTACCCTTGAACCCTTCCAACCAATTTCTTATTTTTTCAGTTAAATGCTGTAGGGTTTTTTCCTCCTCTTTCAGTAAATGATACCTAAGTAGTCTGACATTTTTCAAAGCAACCAGTAAAAACACTTCTAAGTTCCAAGTCAGAAAATCCATCTCAGATTTTCTACTAGCTGTGACCTTGAGAAAGTTGTTTCACCTCTGGGCCTCAGTTTTGTCAACTGTAAACTGAAAGCACTCATACAGTAAGTGAGATAAATCACAAATGAAAATAACCGGAACCCCCATCCTTTTTTTGAGTTAAACTGATTTTGGACTAAGGTCTGCAGGTTTGCACTTCCCACAATGCAGTGAATACAATCAGCTTGTGACAAGGACACAAGGTGCTATGAATTCTGACCAGCAGCCCAGGGAGATTTCAGCACTGTCCAGCAAATTAGTCAAGCTGCTGACACAGGATGCTTCAGCAGCAATGACCAAGGAGTCTGAAGATATTCCAAAGACTAGAACTTGTCCTAGCAGGAAAGCACAGGCATATTATTAATATTTAGGACAGGTTAAGTCCTTAATCAGACCTTTGCTAGTGCTCTTAATATCCCTGGGAGGAATCTGAGCTACCATTTAATAAATGTTTAAAGACCAAGTCAGACAACTGAACCCAGATTAATTAACTTTTATTAGTACGCATTATGGATGTCTTACTTATATTCTTCAATAACAATGTGAACATTAGAAAATTACTCCACTATTGTAATTAAATGGCTTATATAGAAGAAATTTTTATTACTGCATAAGGCTAAAATTCTAAGATGAAAATGAACTTATGTCAATTTTATGGGTTTCATTTTCACTATATGTTTTTAACAAGAAATTAGTCATTGAATTGTATGTGCTTTAAGGAACAAGGTAGTAATACCAATCTGTCTTTTCATATGAAATATATAAATTTATTTTTAATATTCACACTGATTAATACCAATCTGTCTTTTCATATGAAATATATAAATTTATTTTTAATATTCACACTGACAAATAGAATTAGTATAGATAAAAAGTATGCAATAGGAAAGGAAGCAAAAATGTTTTTATCTCTTCTTATGAAGAGAGATCATTTGGGATTGTAATATAATAACTATTTGGAGTTTATGCAATAAAATTGCTGAAATTTATGAGATAAAACTGTTGAAACATGTTTACTACATTTTTGAATTGTTATGCATTATTAGTGTCTTCAAGTTCTCAGAAAGTGTCTACTTTTTGTATAATTGCTAATAACAGGAATATTTACCATTGTATTCTTACTAAAGAACATGTATGAACATTAATTGATTATGCCAATATATTAATTGCTATACGTATAAATATTTCTCTCAATTTTTATCTTTTTTACACAAATTTTTACTTTAAATTAGTATTTCTATTTCAAGCACTTTATTCAACTAAGAATAAATGAGTAAAGAAATGAATGACTGAAGGACAAAATGGACAGAATTTTATTTCTACTAAGCTAGAGGTAAAAGGCTACTTATGTCTGGAGAAAGCAAATGCTTTCCACACTTCCACAGAGATATTTCACAGAGGATAGCCACAGGAGTTTCTAGTGGAAAAAGAAAAGCACAGAAAATGAGTAAGTTGTAAAACCTGCCAAAGCTTTCGGCCTCAGTGAGGTAAACAGGTAGAGTGAATGGACTTAGATGCAATGACTTCCCAATGTAAAGGTGCGTGACAAAGTCACGAGCTGCTCATTTACAATATCTACCCTGGCACCCACCAAGGCATTCTGATTCATGAACTCCAATGTAGGACTTCGATCTGCAATCTAACCCCAACAGCTGATGGAAATGAGCTCTAAAGGCTACTCTTACTTGATTTTCCTAAAAGAAACTGAACTGCCATATCTTTCATGAATTCATCGGTCTTATTTTCTATCTTTTTATTCTAGATTCAAGAAAAAGTGATGCATACAAAAGGTATTCCCTCTGATTGCATTTCAGTCAGCCAGCTTACCCGCTCTCTAGAATATGCATAAATCTTAACCTCCAGGATTTGAAAACTGAACCATGGATACATGATCAGAAAGATCAGCCCTGGACATTTAGCATGTGTGCATTTGTAAATGTGCATTTTCTCTGCCACTCTAAATTACACTGAGACAGACAATATAGCCATTGTCATACACACCAGTAGCTCCACCGACCAGAACAGTGCCAGGCCCCATTAATCAGAGAGGATTTTCTTTTAAAGAACATGCTTGCATTCATTCGAAGGACACAGATGTGGTAGGAAAGGTGCAGGGGGGTACTTAAGGGTGGAAATCAGCAGGAATTACAAGACATTCTTTGAACTTCCATCTCAGGTTATGAATAAGGGCAATGTCTTAACCAAGGAAGAAGCACATTTAATGGAATTTCAATTTAGCTTTGATAGCATGTGTTTGAAGTGTCTGTGAGAGAAAATAACCTGAGAATAACTACATCTGCCTATGAATCTAAAAGTCTGAGTGAGGGTCCGCAGAATAACCAACACAGACAGACGGCCGTATCTAACTCTCAGAACCGACTGATGTTGTCATCCATGTCAAAGGAACCCTGCAGGTGTGGGTAAATGTTAAGTACCTTGTAACAAGGAAGTCACCTGGTTACCCAGGTGACCCAATCTAGTCACACAAGGAGAACTTGCAGGCTTTGAAACTGGAGCTCGGTAGCCATAAGACGAGGAAGGCAGCCTCTGGAAAGGGCGGCAGCTCTGCCTGTACCTTGACTTTAGCCCACTGAGACCTCTATGAGATTTCTGGCCTGAAGAACTAGTATATAATGAATGTATCTCATTTTAAATCACTGTTTGTGCTAGTTTGTTTTTGTAACAATAGAAAGCTAATATATGAGGCACAGGTAGAGCATAAATATGTCTACCCATCCATCAGATTTCTATAGATATGCAATAAAAGTACATATAACAAAAAAAACTTTCATTAATATCCCTCCTAGTGTCTGCAGGCTTATAGTAATGGTATAAACGCAGTGTTGAGTATCTGTCTGCTGGTAATCTGTCCTCTTCTCACCTTTCCTATTCTTCCCTGCAACTAGAAGCCTGTAAAATCCTGGCTAGATGCCTGAGAAGTGCGTGTCCCACAGCCCCTTGCCAACTGGTTTCTGGTTAGGTCTGCCAATGGAAAGCACTAGAGGACGGGGTGACATGGAAATCAGAAGGTAAACAGCCATGACTATCTAACTTCTCCTGCTGGCTGCAGCTGTTTTAGCATCTTAACACTTGGTTCAAGGTGTGAAGGCAGCACCAGACTTGTGGGGGCCTCTGCAATAGCAGCACAACTGTGGCTGCAGCTGGCAGCTTGGGCAGCAAATCCAGCAGCTCTAGCAGGACGGAGGGCTCTTGCAGGTCTGTGAGCTCTTACAGCCTATGGAACTGAAGCACTGTGGTTCCAGAAGCCAGAGTCCCAGCATTATCATCAGCACCAGTGTGGATGCTGGAGACCCCAGGCAATACCATGTTTCCCTTCCATCCTCCTGTGCCAGGGCAGCAGTGGGTCCCCAGCAGTTACTCTGGGTAATGGCATCTTCTGCTTCTCTCTCCTGCAGGGCTTCCAACACATTTGTAATTGCATTCTGTCAGATTTCCTTATCCTGACTAGGCACTGATACAAATGCTTTTGCAACAGGAAGTGGCAAATGATACACATTGATTAAATACTTTCTTAGATGCAAAGAACAGAACGTATGTTTTCCAAGCTTTTATTTGCACATCAATTTCAATATTTGCTCAGTGGTGAACATATGTGTAACACAGACAGCCCTGAGTCATATATTAATTCCTTATTTCAAATAATTTTGTACTGCAAGAAGATTTTTGTAGGGAAAAGAAAGAATGTTAGAAGGCAGTGCTGAATGTTGATTAAAATTTCCAAAGGCAGTGGAGGACATGTGGGCCCAGTTATAAGGGTAGATTCTTACCAGTACAGAGATGACAGCTTTAGAATAAATATCTATCCCTGTAGAAAGGAAGGAAAAAATCCTTCCACACAGCAGCAAGAGTATAATAACAACTCATCTACTTCCCTCAATTTGCTCTGATAAAAACAACAAGAAAAGCAGAAAAGCCACTTCAAATGTATTGTGGCTTTGAATTAAAGCTGTAACAGGAAAGGAGGGCACACCGAGTGTTTTCATTTTAAGAGTTGTGAAAACACTGGGATGCTATTTGCAACAATCCTGTTAAAGAAATGCTAACTGGTCCCCGTGCCAGTGCTTTTCTTCCCAATAAAACCCAGCTACAATATAAAGCAGTCTCACAGGGCCATGCAAAAGAACAATTTCAACAATTCACCAATTGTTGAAGTGTTTCTCTCTCCTACTCAGTGCAACAGACTTAATACAGCCTGTGGACTGTCACAGAAGTAATTCGTGGCCACCTTTCCCAGGACAGACACTGCTAAGTGCTTACCATTCACTGCCTCACTCCTTCTTACCACAGCTCCATCACTGGTTAAACAGGCTGAGAGGTTCACTCCATGCAGCGAAGACTCTTAAACCAATACTCCTCAGCACTGGGTATACCTGATACTAGAACAGAGGTTTCATACTCCCACTTTGTAACTGGAGGGGCAGGGGAGTTGGTTAATGCACAAAAACAAAGCATACGCCACACCGTGGCATTTCAGTAAACGACAGCCCACAACTATGAAAGGGACCCTAGAAGACTATGGTGCAGCTGAGAAGAGTCCTATAAAGTCAACTTCCAGTTCTCTCTTGACAAAAGATTATCACGAACTTACTATATAAGTAATTCGATCAACGAGGATTCAAGTTTGGAACTCTTGTTTCCTTGTTTATAAATTGCTTGTGGTATTTTTAGAACAATAACAAAAAAAAAAATCATGGCTCCCTCTCACCTGGCACAACCAACAGAAAGTAACTAGAATAATTGTCAGAACAACACAGTGATGGTGCTCAGTTCTTCTTTTATCTTCTTTTATTTTAAAATGAAAAAAGAATGAAGATGATATAGATTTTCAAAACAAGATAACAGAAGATTAGCAATGGTTAATATATTGCTTATTGTTGTCTTCAAAGTAGTTGCTCAGATTACAAGATATAGACATGCAAAACTGATGAATAATACAACCATAAACTGTTACTTTTGATGAACAGAGATTAGTAGTATAATTATGTATCTAGTATATATACTCTTTTCTCTTCTTTTTTCCCTCATGCTAGCTGTTCTTTCCTTTTGAGCACTTTCTTCCCCTTTCACTTTCACAACAGCTATGGAACATTTTGGATTTACTTACTCAGTTTTGTACACTACAGAGACATTACAATGTTTATATATGCGAGTCTGATTTATTTCAGTTATTAGTATGGTCTCAAGTTGCATCCATTTACTACAAAAGCCTCAAGTTTATCTTTCTTTATAGCTGAGTTCTACTCCATTGTATAAAAATACAGTATCTTTTTATCCATTCCTCAGTTGATGGGCATGTGGGTTGTTTTCAAGATTTAGCTATGACAAATCGAAAAGTATAATGCTCTGAACCAGGAGACTGAAGAGGTATCAAGTATACTCAAGTGCTGAAGAGCACTGAAGTACTGAAGAGTAAAATGGAAAGACACCCCTCACTCGTGGATAGCAAGAACTAACACTGTGAAAATGATGCTTAGTTTTGCAGTGAGATTTAAAGCCAGGAGCCCACCCTCCAGAGAAGATTTAGCTGTTTCCTGGTTAGACAGCTTGGTTGGTCCTTTCAGCAGGGTTGGCCTTTCCTACCAGCCCTGCCTGCACTCACAGGCCCTCGGGCCCTTGGCTCACGCCACACCCTGGGTCTGCAAGTAGCACCTGGCTTCTTCCTCATGGCTGTGTGCTGGGATAACTCCTCTCATTATTGTAGTTTTTAATTAGGATGCCTGCAGCACATAATGGTTACATTTACTTACTGTGAAGAAACAGCACCTGCACCTAACACATCTCAGCTCTTCTTTTCCCCTCCTCCTCCATCCCCCTTTTTTTTTTGCCAGCATCAGATTCCTTCATCTTTTAAATCTTTATAAAATGAATTATCATACAAACAAGTTAACAGGCAAAGTAACAGGCCAAAAAAAAAAAAAAAAACATATAGAACACTTAAGGCAATTATTCTAAATCAAGGTGCACTCTTGGATGCATTCTCCATGCTGGATTACAGTAACATTTTTTCTTTTTTCCTCTTGTCTTTTATTTTGCTCTTTATTTATACACTGAGTTTTTCACATAAGAGACATTTAAGCTTATGGTCTGATTTACTTCACTTACTATCACTGTCTCAAGGTACATCCATTTTCCTACAGACGATTCGAGTTTATCTTTCTGTATGACAGAGTAGTACTTTGCGGTGTGTGAACACCATGTTTTCTTTATCCATTCATCGTGAGGGACACATATGCTATCATGCTGCTATGAGGATGGGTGTGCACGGACCACAGTGGTACCACTAGTTCCCTTCTAAGTATGTTCCCTCTCATCCTTCATGTCTCAGATGAGCGAATGCTTACTCTGAGAAGTCTGTAATTCTACAACAAGATAGAGTGACCCTTTTGTCTCTCCTTAGTATCAGTTACTTTTTCTTCAGAAGAACTTGTATATTTATTGAGCACTCCTAAATAAAAACTCACTGTGTATATTTATTCCTGGCTGTGATTTCCATCCATCCAGACACCATGTTGGCTTTCCTACAACCAGCACCTGGTACAAATGCCCACTATGTAGTGAGGGCCACAACTGGCTTCTGAAAACTTCAGCTCTGAATTCCACCAGCTTTGAAGCAGAGCCATAATTAACCTGAGAGTTTCCTCGGGGACAGGAGTGTATCTTTGAAGAAAAGCAGCACAGAGCTCTTCTGGGCAGCGCCCTCCAACTTCTTGTCTTTCTGTCAGGAGCTTCCTTTTTGTGGACGCCACACTTTCCAGTGTTCTAAATCCCCTCCAAAGGAGAACACTGTATTAAAATTTGTCTACACTACTCCCTCCAATACTCTCATTATGCCTTATAAAGTCTCTTCTTCTTTCAAGGGTATCATATCAGAGATGTCAGGTTAATAGTAATCTCTTCAGGTCCTTGATTCACACTGAAGAGTAAAAACTAGCAGGATATAGAGTCATTTCTTATGTATACTTGCATTTAGTAGCCTCTAAATTAACCACGAGGAATAGATGCATAGAGACAGGATTTCTTCTATGGACATTGTCCAATTGCTCCTGACCAGACACCCCCACCAACACACAGACCCCCCAAGGGAAAAAGAGACACTAAGCCATCACAGCCCATGAACCCAATCCAGTGCTCTAACACTTTATGTTAAGGTTTAATTGTAAAATGTCCCCCAAAGACTCATGTGTTGTGAACTTAACCTACAATGCTACCAAGTTCAGAGGTGGCACCTAGAGAGGTAACAGGAGCAGAGGTACACATTTTATCAATGGATGAAGAAGGTCACAGGGACATGCCTCTGAAGGGTACATTTTGTCATACACTCCTTCTTCTTCACTCTTGGATCACACACTCTCTGCTTCCTGGATGCCATGAGGTGGACAGTTTTCCTCTGCCACACTCTTCTACTATGATGTTCTGACTCACTTCAAGACTGAAGCAATGGAGCCAAATTACCATGGACTGTAAGCTCTAAAACCATGAGCTCAAATGAGCCTTTACTCATTAGTCTCAGGTATTTGTCACTATGAAGAAAATCAGACTAACATACTTTCTCCTGGGTTTGGAATCTAAAACTACCCTTTATCCCTCAGCTGATCATACTTCTGATTCTGGCCCATAAACTGTACCCACAGCCAGACCAACAGCCATACTAGAAAGTGTACCTTTAGTAGCTTTTGTGCAATCAGCTGAAGTTTAAGAAACAAAAAATTCTAAGAAAATTCTAAACACAAAACCAAAAGGACAAATTGAAAAGTCTACAGATAAAAGCTTAGAACCCTAAATTAAGTTTAAAATCAGACTTAAGCACCCAGCACCATGAGCCAAGTGCTCTCCAACAACAGGAAGTGTGATCTCTGTTCTTGTTTCATCCTGTTTTGGGGCTTTTTTTTCCAATTCTTTCCAAAGGCATTTGGTCACTTACTAAAACTTGAAGATAGTATCAGTTTCCAAAATGGCTTGCTTAACAGGAAATTTATCTTCCTCTACTGTGATTTATGTTTCAGTTTTGCCCCATAGCCAGCAAATACGTGGCACATAGTAAGCCTTTACCAGATATTGAATGAATGCCTCTTCAACTAATTTTCTTCTATTTTCAATATTAGAAATCACTGGCTTTCCCAAAACCATATGTTTTAGCTATTTTTTACCCTGCACACTGGCTAGTTCCCATTCTACTCCTTGTCCTTGGCCTCTGGTCTAGAGGAAGATTCATACCCTTCCTCAGGTGTAGCCACACAGGTGCCCTTGACAGCTGAAATCCAAAAGTCACCCTAACTCCATGCAAACTGCAAAAAGAGTGAAATTAATATAAATCAAGGCCTAAAATACTTGGAACGCATCAGATCTCTAATTGAGTTACTTCCTGTATACATTTTAACTATTTCGGAAACCACAGACCCTTACCTCTCAGAGTCCACCTAAGTGGTATTCAGGTTAGAATCTCCAACGCTTATGCCAAATACACATCCTTGCTCAGACAAGAAAAAACAGGTATGTTTCACCATTTAAGGTCCTCCTCCCACTTGTGTACAATGTCAGCTGCTTGTGCCTGTGTTGCCTGACTCCTAAAATTCCCTTTAAATACAAATACTACAGCTTTATAAAGAACTGGAACACAGTAGTCAAACATTAGTTGCTTCCAAATAAATTAATAAGAAATTTTCAGGTTGCAGTTCTTTCCACATCTCATGAAACACAGCACTCGTCAAGAGCAGAAATTGAATCCTGGGGCTACACTTATATTCATGACCCAATGAAGAATTTAGAACTTCATAGTGAGAAATTTTGTCATATAATCAGATCACACATTGTATTCCAGTTACTGTGAATTGAGTTTAAGACCATTAGATTACGTGATATTTCTGTATTATACAAAGCCATCCAAGATCACACCCTATGAATATTTTATACCAATTATCATTTCTGCTCACTGATGTTTTTCAACTTGCTCTATTTCCTGTACACAACTGGTTTTCTCAGTTACATTCAGGGGAACAGGGGAACAGTTACATCCAGAGGATCACAAAGAATGGAAGGGAATGTGACTTTAAGAAGAGAAGAAAAAAATCAAATTCATAGCAAACTAACCTACTACTGGAACAAAGGTCGACTTTTATTACTTTTCCTTTAAAACACAATTTCACAATCTACCCTCTAAGATAATAAGTAAGCAAATCACCAGTGATTGTCATCAAAGATTCTCCCAGCAAGATGATATAGAAGCTATAAATGTATTTTACGAAACATGAATTTTAGAAGAGGAGCATTAAGCTGGATTTAAAATACATTGTCTTTGTCCATTTTCTATTACTGTAACAGAGTTTCTAGAGTGGGTAATATATGACGAATAGAGGCTTATATTCAATCACAATTCTAGAGACTGGAAATCCTGAGACACTGCACCCACATCTTGTAGGGTTCTGGTGAGGGCTATGGGCTTCCTCAACTGGGGGAAGAAGGCAGAAGAGCAAGTGGTCACAGGCAGAAGAGGCAAAGCTTGAGAGGTCTTGCTCATGACAGCCCACCTTGCTGTCTCCCAAGCATGAGACACACTCCCTCCGGAAAGGAATTAAGGCTTTTTAATAACAGGACCTTAAAGACCCGCCCCCAAAACCCTTGTGCAAGGGCGATCAAGTTTAACTTGACTTTCCCAGGGGACAAGTCACTTAAAAACAATAGCATAGGTGAGAGGTGCGCCATTCGTTAAATATAAATGAATTCATTTAAATTGGAACTGATAAAAAACATTAGCTGTTCTATATAATATTTTAGACAATAATCCTGTTTCCATGGTAATATAAAGTTGTGTTTTTCTGCATGCTTGCAAAATGGTAACAACTTCTAATAATGTTTATTTATCATCTGCACACAAATTTCATTTTTATGAGAGGTCCAAGCTAGAGGTATTTTTGTTTCAATCACTTATTAATATCTTGCCACTAAGCACACAATTTACCTCCCCTCTCAAATAAGGAAAACACAACAAAGCCATTCTCAACGATTTGCAAAAAATTCTACATCTTCAAGATACTTGGATCTTTACATTTCAACATGTAATAAATATTAAGCAAATTATAATGAAATAGTGCACAGACGCAACCTCAGATGTGACCTATATATTTTATTAGCATAAAATTCTTACCTGATCAGTATTCTCTTGTTTATTTCAAATAGTGAGGTCACTTCTTTCAGTCAAAATGAAAATTCTGGCCACTTACCCACCTCTACCCAAAACTAAGAGCTTTTATTCAATAGTGGGCAGTCAGATGAGCTGCAAATTGATGTGACTTTTAGGAAAACTCAGATGATCTATTGTGCTATGTCAGTAGTTGCCTTTGGGATGGGGATATCAGACTTCCAGGGACCTGTAATGTTCTATATCTACATCAGTGGAATTAAAAAATCCATACACACCAGGGCGTGGAGGCACAAGGCTATAATTCTAGCACCCAGGAGACTGAGGCAAAGAGACTGTCAGGAGTTCAAGGCCTGCCTGGGCTACAAAGAAAGACCTCACTGCTCGGTGCAGTGGGACAGGACTATAATCCCAGCACTCAGGAGGCAGGGGCAAGAGGATCACTATGAGTTTCAGGCCAGCCTGGGATGCATAGTGAGTTCAAGGCCAGCCTGAAGTACATAGTGAGACCTTGTCTCAAAAAAAAAAAAAAAAAAAAGAGAGAGACTCTGTATCAAAAGACCAAAAACAAAACAAAAAAAAAACCCTATACACTTGTGATACGTGGCTATTCACATCTTGTTATTCTTCAATATATTAATTAAAATTTTTACATAGATGACACTGTATCTACCATAGAACATTTCTGGAACTTTGTAGAATTATAATTATTACTTTAATTAATATCATCCTTCTTGTCAGAAACTAATAATTTCCCCCAGAAATTTGCAAATCTCCAAATCAAAGGCTAAATAAATTTTTAAAAAGTCAAAGCAGGCCTTTAAAATGATGTGATTTTGATGTTCTGGAGTTTCCTTGCAGATAAGGATTACAGATGGTAATAATGAGGAACATCTGGAACAAACTCAACAATACTTAGAATTGTGGGCAGCATTCTAAATATATCATAATGCTCTGCTGAGTTTATCACCTTACCAAGAATATAAACACAACTAGTACATGCATGGGATTGTCTGTTCACACAAAGGCTATAACTAGCCATGAAAAATTACCTGATGTCTCCAAATATTCAAAGAACATCTGTTAGCATAACAAAAACTAGGTGGCGTTAAGAAAATGACCATAAAACACATCTTGGTGGTCTCTACTCTTGAGGGTGTTACTATCTCTCTGGGTATCCTAGCAATGTTCTAGACACAAATCAATGTTTAGAAGAAGTCCAAATTGCTCCCATGAACAATCACCATATCCTGCCTGACCCAAGAAAAGACAAGTGCTCACAGTCTTGCTGGAAGATGTGTCGCTCTGAGAGCACTGGCAACTACAAAGCTCCCAGGTTTTGCTTTCTCAAGTCCTGTAGGGGATACTGATCAGGGAGTTGCTGTCTCTCAATAAAAATGAAAAGGGGGAAATATATATCACTGTTTTTCCCCCCTTACTACCCAAGTACTGCTCAGTCATATTCTCCTAAATATAGAGGGAATGGTCAAGTTCTTAACTTTTAGTTGATTTTTCAGAGGATGCTGTCTTAACTAACTCATATACAAATTTCATTCTGTGGTATGTAAATAAATCTTCACTCTCTTGTGGTCTTTTGTCAGCTATTATGAAACAGTTATAGAAAACAAATCACTCTGCAATATGGACTCATAGGAAGTATTAAATCTACTGAAAGCAAGTGGCTTGGTAGATAGTAAAATGAGAAGAATTACCATGAAAAAAAAATGCTCACTTATTTCATCAGAAGACAAATCTGCAGCCTAGAGGATTCTGAGTATGAAAAAGTTTTAGGAAAAAGTCTTTCTTCCTAGAGATACTATCAGGACCAAATGAACATATGTATACCAGTTACAATTAAAGCTTAATAGAAATCTATTATATTCTATTGACATAATTAAATTAAGAGAAAGAAAATTATCCCAACTGAATTTCTGTAAAATTCAAGGTTTTCCACACTACAATATCAGGCATGTATGCACACATATCAACATACACAATCTAGTAATAATTGCTAATATTTACTGGCCACTCAATGAAACACATGCATTGGGCTCAAAATACCATACTAGAAAAAAATGGAAACTCAGAAGAAGTTATAAAATTGCTACTTAACAGTGTATCCAGAATTTGAAATTAGGCTATTTGACTTCAAAATCTTCCTTTGTAATCCCCTTACTGTCAAAGTGTCCTTCTATCTTTGGTTGAAAGTAATAATCCAGGCAGGTATGGGGATTCATGCTTATAATCCTAGCACTGTGCAAGGCTAAGGCAGAAGGACTGCAAGTTCAAGCCCCACCTGAATCATGTCTCAAAATAATCATAATCTTAATCATAATCATGCTTTGGGATATAACTAAATGAAAAGGCCTTAGGTTCGATCCCAGTACTACAAATAATAAAAAACTTAATAGTACAGAAGGTAAGGGGAAACAGACCTACAAATAATATTCCACAGGACAAATAAGCATAAAAATCAGTATTTACGTAAGATAATGTCTTTCAGTCTAGGCACATGAGATTTCCTTAAATTTCCATAACTTCAAAATATTACATAGATAGCAAGACTTAGGAGCTGACCCCAGTTTTCCGTAGTCATTACATTCACTAACTCTAAGCAGCTGTTAAATCGTAACATAAATGTGAAGGTCAACGTAGTGGAAGTTTCCACTATTCATATCAGCTACACTGTTTTGTATAACATGTCAATGGCCATGTCTCAAACCATGAAGGATTTAGTCATGTGTTCCACAGCCTTATGCATTTACCCATCCATTTATTCATCTCTGCATCCATTCAACCATCCAACAAATGCTGGTTAGCTGAATAACATTAAACAGAGGTTGGACCAAGGGAACGAACGGTATGTATGAAGGCATAGCCACAGGACTCTTAAGTAGACTGGGACTCCTGGGGCAGAGGAACATATGGTAGAAGAAGCAGACAGATAGCCAAAGATGTAGATGGGCACTGGATTATGAAGACTCTCAAGTATCACCCAAGACTGTGGACTTCTGAGATGATACGAATGTAATCATTTCATCCATGTCTCCTTACATTCAGATGAAGCAGATCCACAGGGAGTGTCAGACGTGAGGGGCCACCACCTTCTGCATCACTGAAAAGAAGAGTCTTGTGGTCATCTTCAGTTTAGAAATGGCATTTATTGTACTCACAAAAGAAAATGTAAATAGCTTTAGCCTAGGAAGATGTTAGGGAATGCAATCATTCACAGGGCATGGCACTCCGGGAAGAACTCAGGCGGAGGTTAGGGAAAGCCTCCTCAGCAGGACAGGAGCGGTGCTGAGTAACAACTGTGGAAGAGCAGGAGGAGGAGCCCGTGCACATCTGCTCTGAGCGGAGGAGGAGAAGCTCTGAGTTCTGGGCTAGAGATGGCAGACGATGGTCAAGGGTAAACAGTGAGTAGAAAAAAGACACATATGGTTGAGTAGAGGGCAGTTGACAGCACCTTCAAGGGCTAGTACCTCTGTAGTCAGGAGTCCTATGCCAACAATTATGTATAAACCAGAAAAGGATTTGATAAATTGATAGTCATTTGAAGGACTGATGACAAGAAAAAGAAGGAAGACTATTGTTTAAAAAGAGCAAACTGGCAGTATCCACTTCAAAATAAACAATATTTGGCTTCATGCACTCACAGAAAAGGGGAATAAAATTTGTCAAAAGCAATTTGACATTAAAGCCAAAAGTGGAAGCTCTGATAATACCTAAATAGAAATGAACACAATGAATACTTTCCATGAGTTATTCTCAAAGCTGCCAACCTCAGTCCTTAGCACTCTGATAACCACAGACTTGTCTCTTGTCTTCTACCATCCAAAGGAAAGATAAAATGTTAGCTTTCCAGGGAAAAAGAAAAACAATGTCAACGGTTCTTCAAGAGTACTTGTTTAATTGTAGATTTCAAAATTGAATGAAAGATGAATTTAGTTCAACATGTTATCAGAAAACCCTTCCTTGGAAAATTAAGACCATTGGTGAATAACAGAAAGCAAATTTAAAATCTTCTCCCGTTTTTAAATACTATTATTTCTCACCAGGTGTGATGGTACACATCTGTCATCCCAACACTCAGCACTCAGGAAGCTGAGGAAAGGGGATGACTGTGGGATGGAGGCCAGCCGGGGTTACACAGTGAACTGAACTACACTCTGAACTGCATGGTAAGATCTTGTCTCAAAAAAAAAAAAAAAAAAAAAATTATATATATATATATATATATATATATATATATATACATATTGTTTTTCCCTTTTGGTCTTCAACAAGCCAAACTGTCTAGTTACAACTCAGAATCCTATCTAAACTATGAGTAGTTCATCTTTATAAAATCTGTTTTCAAATACCAGGCGTGGTGGTACATGCCTGTAATCCCATGTAATCCCAGCACCCAGGAGGCTGAGGCAGGATGATCACCATGAGTTCAAAGTCAGCCTACACTTCATAAGTGAGCTCAAGGCCACTCTGGATTACACAGTGAAACCTGTCTCAAAAAAAATTGTTTTCAAGTTCAGTAATAAGACAGATTGTAATTTGAGGGTTGATATTATTATCATCATAACTATACATTTTCATGAAAATATACCAAATGCTTAAATTTCTATTTAAAGACTTTATCCACTATGTAAGCCCCATTTGCAAATGTACAAAAGGCTACAGGCCCTTATTTTATAAGGGTAAAGTGAAATTTCATGAAAAACTATATTTAAGTTTGCTAGAGCCAGATATTTTTAAGCAAGGTAGCATTATTTGACATTTACTCAAGTTATTTTCTTCAAAACATACAGATATATGCTACAGAGCATACTATAATGACAACATGTACCGTGGTTGAACCTATTTAAATGTATTCTGATGTCGCTATTTGACATAGGGTATATACTACTCTTGTTTCACAGTCCTAACAAAGCCTTAAGCCTCCTGACATTTCAAACTGTAATTCTTAAGGCATGAAAAATGCTGTATGAATTTACTGCACACACACTGTAGAACAAATATTTCAGTAGCAACACTGTTAATTCTTTTAAAACTAGGAATATTTAAGTTCCATCTGGGAAACTATGCCCATTTAGTGCACACATCATGGCAAAGTATTTTGTATTTATTTCATTTCCAAATTACAAACCATACATTTCAAATAAAGAGTTCATCTTAAGTTTTTATCACAAAGAAACACATCAAGGAATGTGATCCACCAAATTTTAACTCTGAAACAAATGTCACACAATCTAATAAAAGCCACAAATTACAGCACTCCAATATTTATTTGATTCTTCTTACGATGCGAAGTTTCTGAAGTCTCATAAAACAAGCTGGTTCAACTCCTAGGAGGTAGATGCTCCCTAGGTAGCACATGTGCCAGCAGGGAAAAGAAAGGGCTGAGGGAACAGGAAGAGGGTCGCTTACTGTGATAAAGGATATAAAAAAGAAAATATGCTTTAGGATTGCAGCTGCACTTTCCTGATCCAAGTCTCTGAAGTTTCAATAAGGAAGAGAGCAGTGTGGATTCATGAATCCAGCAGGCAGAGGGCTTCTGTGAAAGGCCAGTCTGCCAGTGTCCCTCAGCTCTCCCCTCTCTGCAAAGCTCTCCACAGTGCGGCACCTCCCAAGTACTTTTTCTTTGTTAGAACTTCTTTCATTTATGGATACACATTTGCAATTTAAAGAGACTATAATATTATAGTATGTTTTGGTCTTTTAAAAGACTTGTTCATATATCTATATACCACCTCCTTCTCTTACATAATTTAGTCAAATATGTATCTAAGGTAAGATCACTAAACATTAAAACTAAAAATAAAAAAAAAATATTCAAGGATCCTTTTGTAAGACTCAGATGACAATCTCAAGAATTTCTTCCACATGTAATCTATTAAAAACAATGTAACAGGCATTCTCAGAAACATGTATTCCCAGATGTCTAACCACAGAATTCTCAGAGGTAAGCACTTCATAAAAAATACTACCTAATCTGTAAACTATATAAATAAAATATGTAACTATGATTATTATTAATATTTCATCAGCATATACTTTGAATGACAGTGCTGCTATTAAGCACAGATAAATAAACTACAACACTCATATGAATGTAAACCTGAGATTACAGTTTAGATTACATAAAGTAAGAATCAACTCAAACATATTTTTGAGGTTACACAGAAAAAAGTATTATTTTACTGTTCAGATATGGTGATAGAAGAGTTTAAAAGTTGACCCAAAAAACGGATTAGTCTCTAGATATTTTTCTTTAATGAGTACTCTTACTTTAACAAAGAGTTACTATTACATATTTGATGATATGAGACTAAAACATAAGATATAGATAACACACTTGATCACAGAAAACAAGATATCTGTGTACATGTACATCTCACTTCTTGTAATTTTTGGGTTTATGAACTTCTCATACTGATTTTTAAAGTCATGATCCAGTCTTATTATTTTAGAGTTGAGAAAGGGCAGGAGACAAAAATCCTAAAATATAGTAAAATACACTTACTTTTTAAAGTATAGACTCTTATTAGTGATTATACCTCACCTTCTCAATTTTTCTTTTATTTTTTTATCTGGATTTAAAGCAAAAGAAACCATATCAAATCAATTATATTCTAACTAGAATGAAAACACAATGTACTATTTTTCATGCATAGTCTCTATGATGAATGGAGATGCAAAGATAAGACATTTCTGTGTTTTCACTTTAAAGATAAAAGTGGGAATTTCACCCTAGGTTTTCAGGTAACTTATCAGTGAGTATTGTTTGAGGGCAAAATTTTTTATTTCTGAAGTACCCAATGAAGTATTTGTTACAAGGATGCCCTATAAGGATTCCATGTTTTCTAAATGAAACTTTTGAAATAAAAATATATGTAAATATGCTCATTATCTTTCAGTTTACTATCACCTGTTCAGATTTTAAAGATACTTGATTCAAGGATAGAAAACTTTTGAAACATTTTAAATACATAGCTGAAGGCATATCTATATGACAGGGAAATGTAAGGTCTATACTATTCAGGTATATTTATAAAAGAACTATAAAAGAAGAAACTATCAAAAATGAATTGTGTGTAGCCTTTCTTCCATCTATAGCAGAAAACAAAATAGTGTTATTCAATAATGGTGTGGGTTTTTTTAGGGTTTTGTTTTGCTTTGTTTTGTTTTGTTTTTGATACTAAGGTTGGAACTCAGGACTTCACACTTCTCACACTTATCAGACAGGCATTTAATTCTCTGAGCTAAATAATGGTGTTTTATTGACTATTAAACATGTACTACTTTAAGCAGCTCTATTAAAACTGAAAAATGTACTGTAAAATTGAAAGGACACTTCAATTAAAAGGATAAGAACCAAAGTTGAAGTATTGGAGAAGTCAGCCAAAATTACTTTAAATTAACTGATGGCAAAACAAACTACAGTCATAGATAAGCTGAGTTCCACAGAGTGGAAAGAATTAGTTATTGACATAGAGGCCAAGTTTGGACTATTTCGGGCACTAAATTTGAAAAGATGTTTACTAAATTTGAATAGTTACATTTTATAAAGAAAAACAGGTGATAGTATTTAGTGACTACATGATCAGTGAGCTTCATGTTTATCACAAGGTGAGATCAATAAATTTATGTCAACCTGAATGCAACTGGGGGTTATTGCTGAATATCAATACATATATCTGTATAAATAAAGGCAAATAAATATTCATCAACACCAGGAAGTCAAGTGAGAGAGTAAGACTAAGTGTTATTCAATGGGAAGAGAATCTCAACTTGTGGAAGATTCATCCTAAGAACCTATCAAGGACAGAGAAAAAAATGAAAATCATTTATTCCCACTATTCAAACCCTGAAAAAGCCATGCAAATTCCATAGTAAAATACAAAGGAAGACAAATCAAATCGGTTTAGAGAGCAATATGGGTATCTTTAAATGATGAATATGTAATCTAAGTACACCCACATGTGTAAATATTGGCAGGAACCATCTAGTGAGTCTACATGTAGAGCCTTGATAACAAAGTAAATGGATTAGTACCTTGGTCACACTTAGCCCAGCAGTAAATAAACACTGCATCCTACAGGTGTGGGGCTCTTCCCACATTCACACCCACACATCCACATCCAGTATGGGGGCCAGTCAGGCAGCACCCAGAGGAGTGACCAGAGGGATGCAGGAAGGACACTTTCTGACCAAGGGACAAACATGTCCTCTCTAAACTCCAGAGATTTTGAAAGCTTAGCATTGTACTCTAATGAACTTAAATACAGCCTGGCCATGGAGAAGTAGCTCTCCCTTCACCTCAAGAATTATTAAAACATACACATGACAACACACTACCCAACAGAGATATCCACATGGCTGTGGAGACAGCCACAGAGATTATCAGAGTGCTGGAAAACAATACCTATCAGAAAATGAGAACATCCCAGGTTTACAGGAGGAAATCAGCTTAAGCAGGTGTCTGAAGGATTTAAACTTGCCATAAGGAAGATTCTCCTGACACTGTGGATTGTTAAACACTGTAAGTGGTTTGCTGAGATTTTCAGGAAACTCCAACCCTAAAAATCTGTAGAAATAGGTAAGGTGCAGACCTGCTGCTCAGAAGGATGCAATGTGGGCTTTATTCAAGTTCAACTTCCCACATCCCTGATGACCCTGTAAGCTTAATTCTAAGGATAATATAAACCGCGTTTTTTTTTCTTTTTTTCTCTCATGTAGCACTTCTGATTTATTACTATTTAGGTGGAGGCAGTGCATACCAGCATGTGAAGGAGTAGTCTGTCATAAGGAATCCTAGGGATATCTCAGAGTACTTGCAATATTTTTTGATTTTATTTTCCTTCTGATCTTAGATTTGTCATGCAAATCATATATAATGCTTAATCAAAGTTATATGTTGCAGTTCTGAATAATTCACCCTAAGGAAGTATTACACTATAGTGGAAAGAACCAAATAAAGCAGGCTAATTAGGGTTTTCCTCTTTATATCACACAGACTGAGAATACAGTCTACATTAGGCGAGGAAAGTTGTTCATTAACTTTGGACACTTAGTCACTAATAGTCTAAAACATGCATCCAGCTATGGATGTATACATACATACACACACACATGCAATTTCTTGAAACATTTGCATCTTAAAAATACTAAGTTTACAGTACCAAGGAATAAATCAATAATGTACCTGACTTTGATTCCAGAAAAAGGTATTTTATAAAAAAAAGTATTTCGGTAAGTCAGAGGATAACCAGATGGAATGATTTGCAAACTTACATAGATGTCACTCAAATTGCACGTTGATACATTTGCATATAATACAAAAACAATCCAATTTAGATTTTCACAAAGGAACCCTTTTCTTTATCTCTTAAAGTACCTACACAGTTAAGCATTAGATTTGATCAAGGTTTGACAACCAATACCTTTTTTCCTTTTACCAAGGATAAGAAACAAAGTCCTTGCAGTTTATTTACTGAAAGTAACGGCAATAAAACTAATGGCAAGACACGACTTCACAAACGCACATTATAAAGTGCCACTCAAACTTTCCACACTGCACAAATCGAGGACTCCTTAAGGCTGCCTACAGCAGAGAGGAGCTACCTTCTCAGCTCTCCAGTCAACAGCACTGGACAGAGAGCTGCACCCCGAGAAGTACAGGTCCTCAGGACTGTGCTGAAAACGCGCACGTAAACACAGCCTCTGCTGTGTAACTGTCAGTGAACTGGGTAAACAGAAAATATACCAGCGGGAAAGACTCGCGCCTCGCAAACACACCACCCACTCGCTGCATCTCCCGTCTCCCCGTTTCTGTGGGATTCTGAGCGTGTGTTGTGCGTGTGTGAGCGCGCACATTACCGGAGCGAGAGATCCGTTCTTGCAGAGGGGCCCTCGGAAGACTCCTTTAATGCCCCGGTAGTGCCCATTGCGGAGGTGTCTGGAGCTGATGACCAGGTAACAAGCCATGTGGGGCGGGCGGGAAGCGCTGCCTCAACTCCTCGGCAGGCGCGCAGCCCGGGCGCCGCAGCCTGGCGTCTGGCCGGGGGCGCGGGGCGGCTGCCGCGGCCCGGGTGCAGCGCGCGCCCCTGCCCCTGCTCCGGCGCCGGCTCCCGCTGCTGCTCCAGCTTCCGCTCCAGCTCCCGGGCCAGCCGCGAGCCGGGCTCCTGCGCAGAGCGGCTGTGGGGACGGCGGCGGCAGAGCACCTGGGGGACCCGGCGCGCAGGTCCACATGCTGCGCGGGCGAGGCGGCTGCTCCACGCGGGCTGGCGAGACTTGTTTTTAAGGACAACTTCCCGCGTCCGCCGCCGGGGAGCCGGGAGCCCCCGCCCCTTTGCGCCCGCCCCTGCTAGGGCGCCTGTGCGCGCCGGCGGACGCTGGGGCGCCGCCCCCCCATGCTCGGGGCGGGCGCGGGACCTGCGCGGCGCGGGGCGGCGGGAGGAGCCGGGCGGGGGACGCGCGGCGCGGGCGTGGGAGCGCGGGGGCTTGGGGCGGGGGCCTGGGGCGCGGGCCTGGGGGCGCGCGGGAGGCGACGCTGGCGCTGTGCACGGTGCTCAGCCCGCTGCGGTAGCGTCCTCCCCGGCTCCCTGCCGGGTCTCCACGCCAACTTTCCGGTGTTCGGAGGACACCCGGTGGGGCCCGGGAGGGCGCGGAGAGGAGGAGGGCGGGGAGCTGTGCGTGTCCTCGCCTTCGCCTCTCCTCGTCTGCAGCCCTTTGGCGCCAGGCCCGGCCCGGCCGGGGGCTTCAGCGAGGCCAGGCTGGCCGCGGGGCCCCTACTCAGTGGGACTGACGGGCTGGAGCAGGCGACGTGTGGAGGAGCGAGTGTTCGGTGCGGAACTTTTTCAAGGTCTAGAAACCGAGCATGCCTGTACACAGATACACGTCTGTGCCTGTACACAAATACACATCTCAGGGATTCACCTCCAAGCCTTTCTGCACCCGTAAAGAGACAGTTATTTGGGATCAAAATAAGGAAGACCTCTGTGTTTTCATACCCCACAGCCCTCGTACTCTGTGGAGGGGTCTTTCACAGACATCATTTCGTTTGCTGTACCTCACCGCCAGGGAGCGAGCTGCAAGGAAAATAAACCTGCGAGGACCAGAGCCAGCCGCGCTGGTGGCCTCGCCCGCGGTCCCTGCCCCACCTGCCCCAGCACGGAGATGAGCTGGACAGTTCCTGCTAGCTTCCTCCGTGACTGTCTAGTTTCCTCCGGCTGCCCTGATCCTGTGGCGACAGTTCCCATTCATACCCTGTCACATAACCAGTAAAAGAAAGCTGGAAGTTTCCCCAAACAACTCATAAAATTCTTAAGAAAAAAATTCCAGTTATAGTACAACTTCTGTTATAAACACATAGATGTTTCTCATTTGAAGGGTTTCTCTTTTTAGAATGCTTAAAGGTTTCCAAATATATAAGGAAAAATATCAAAAAATGGCTGAAACCGTGCAATGAAAACCTGTAGGAACTGTTTTGAGATATTGTAAACCTTGTATGAACTGTTTAATTACCTTTTAACTATCTTATTGGTAAGAAGTTTTTGGAATAAAAACAAGTTTATGGAGCCGAGACAAATGATGCACTGCATCCATGTATTTTTCTCCCTGCTATTGTTGTAATCAACATCACACTAATGGTGTGTTTAACGACGTGTTGTTTATGTAAGTCAGAGCTGTTAAATGTTTCATGAAGCTGAGAACAAGTAACATTCCTCATCTACAGACATTAGATGTATTCTGTATAAAGAAAACCAAGTTTTAATAAACAGTGAATCTACAAAAATGTGTGAAATCTTTACAACAAGGAATGGAATTTTAAAAGGAGATAGAATGGTCAGTCTATTCTACTCTTTTTTTAAAATTTTATTTAAAGGGGAGAAAAAGCAAAACAGAAAAAAGGTAGAAACAATACAGAATTTCAAAAAAAACAGTAAGAAATCACTAGTTGATAAATTACATATTGTCTTCTTAGTTACAGTTGTTCAAGTTACAAAATTAAAGCATATAAAGTGGACATTCAAACAGTGAAGCTACAAACAGTTCTGTTCAGCGATCCAACAAAAACTTAGCAACATGATTATCAATCCTGCACACTTAAACATACATGCAGTTGTATCCTTTAGAGCATTTTCTTTTTCTCCTTTTGCTTTTTAAGTCCATTATCTGTTTAGTTATATCATGTTTCAACTTGCTCAGTACCTTATTGATCTGTTTTGTTGTTGTTATTTACTTTTTAATCACCTTATATAATTCTGTTGTTTTGTTTTTGAGTTTCTCCTCATCCATGCCCCATGGATCAGCTTTGGTGGAGTTGGGAGTTTTTGGAGGTATTTTTTTACATATCTTTTTTTAAAAACATTTTTAAATTATTTTGAAGGTAGTAAAATACAACAGAACAAGACAGAACAAAGCCAATTGAGACAGTGCAGTGAAATTGGTACAGGACTTCACAGTAGGTTACCGGGATAACAGTCATAGGTACCATAGTATATCTCGTTTTCTTCACAATAGTCATTCTTTCAATCAGGTATAGCAAAATCAAAGGAAATACAGAACATTATAGAACTTACCAAAACAGAATATTGAATATAGCAGTACAATTAATTGGAACAAAGCAAAACAATGATAACAGTATTTGCCTTTAAAGAGATGGTAGAAGGAAATCCCCCCATTTACTAGATTTCATATGGTCAACCTCCCAAGAGCTGATCAGACCTCTGGCTCCCATTTACTAATGGGATGGGGGGGAAATGTTTGATTCTCAGCCTGCAGGTAGGCTCACAGCTGCTTACCAGGGCGGTGAGCTGGTTGCTTGGTTTCCTGGTACCCTAAGTTCCAACATGGCATGGATCTCAGGAGACGCTGCTGGTTCTCACCCTGGAGCAGCTACAGCCTGCCAGGCCATAGCCGCTTACCAGGGGATCGAGCTGGTTCTATTGGTCTACTCTTGATAAATATAAGTAGCAAACAACTTTGAGGAACAAAGTTTGTGAATAATATTTCAGTGATACTATGTCTTTATTAATCCGTTTTTGTAAAATACATTATGTTTCTTAAAAATAATTGTGATTAATCAAAAGTATAAATTCAAATGCAGCATCTTTTTCATTACCTGTAGTAAACATGATTTTTAACTATCTTGACATTCTTGTGGGTTAGACTATCCTATGTACATTTTGTTTTACCCAGAGTAAACAAAGTATTATTCTCTTTTTAGAGTAGCATTCCAAAGAGTATAGTGATTTTGGACTGAAATTTCTGGAACTGTAAGCCAAAATATATATATTTTATCACAATGACAGAAAGCTGATGAGCAAACAGAAAGTTAAAGAATCCTTCTTGTGTCTAAGATAAACTAGAAACCCAGATTTTCATATAAAATCTCTACTATTTAAATGTTAGCAATGTTAGCTAACAGTGTCTTTCTTTTCCTACTGTGGAAAATTTTTTAAACCACCATATGAGTGAAAAGGCAAAATGGACTAGGAAAAGATAAGATACTGATAAGCAGTGTTTTTAATATACAAAGCACTCTAATCACTAATAAAGAAAAGTTTTAAATTGAAAGAGGAACTTCAAAGATACTTCACCAAATTACCAGGAATTGAAAATCTGAGAAATAAGCAATTTATCAGGCTTCAGAGTAGCCTGATGAAATCTTCCTGTATCACATGCATTTCTGCGTAGGACATGAATTATAATTTTTACTGACATATCCATGAAATATACACTACTGCTTATTAATTACTTAGTAACCATCTTGATTACCAGATAAACTTTCACTATATTGGTATGTGTTTGAGTAACCATTATTTGACTTAATCATGACTCCAAAACACAAGAAAGGATACTATTAATTCAGATATTAGTCAGGAGCCATAGGTATGTCATTTAGGTTAAAAGTATAAGTTGTTGACTAATAAGGAAAAAAATTGTATTGTTGCTAAGATGTACAGAAAATGTATCTTCTGTCTATAATATTGTAAAGGTGGAAAAGAAAATCTATGCTACACTTTGGCCTGCAAAATTTATAAATTAAACTTTACCATGTGTATGATTGTATAGGAAAAACTACAGTGTATAAATTGAGTTTAGTACTATCCACCTCTCAGGCATCCACCAGGCAGTGATGGTAAACCTTTTAGAGTCAGGCACTCAAACTGCAACCCAAAACCCACTTATTTACCACTAAGTGCCAACACTGCAATTAAACCTGAATGCTGAGGTTTTAGTTTAGATAGAACAACTCATACATTAACATTTTTTGGCTTAAAATAAAAACAAACACATGCGCTATAGGTTCACCACCACTACATTAGGGATTTCTGGATGGAACACAGTCTCCATAACTAAAGAAGATAACTCTATTATGTACTGATAGTAGCGCAAAATTCCAGAAAACTGCTGGCAATCTCCTAAAACTGCATTTTTAAACCCTGACTCAGCAATTCTGTACCACATATAAGTAATGTGATCATCAAAATAACATACAAAATATTTACCTCAGAATTATTCATAATGACCTCAAAATGAAAACAATCCAAATATTCAACAAATGTAGCATGGATAAAAATTCTGGGATATGTACATGGTTGAATATTATACAAGAATAAATACTAATGCCTCACAACAGAAATATGAACCATATGGACATCCAGTTATACAAAAGATGTAGACACAAAGAAATACAGAATCTATGATTTGATTTGTATAAAGTTCACAAGTTGGTAAAAACTAATCCATGGTACTTGAAGTCAGGTAGGGGTTACTTTTAGACACTAATAGGAGAATACAAGGTATATTATGGGTGTAGAGCAATAATATTCATCAGATGACTTCCTTATCTCCTTGTTACTTGTTCCAAATCAATTTTTAAGCTATATTTAAAAATTAATTGCACTATTTCACAGATGAAACAACACACCAGGGAAGCTTAAAAAATGTGGTTCAAGGCAGACAATTCGGCAACAGTCTATCACTGTCACACTGGGTATTTTGTTTGCCCATTAACATTCTAAAGCTAATTGATTAATCAATCAATTCCACTTTCTGCCACAGGTAAGGGGATGGGAGGTCATTATACTGGTCATCTTTGGATACAAGTGAAGAAAATGAGCACATCTGCTTTTTTTCTGCTCCATATAGAGTGATCATCAAATCAGTTCCACTTCCACAGCCAGAGGGAAGCAGATTCCTGTGAGGGTAATGGAATGGGGTTTGGTCACCATTTCCAGAGAGTGGCCTCAACCTGCTGCAGAAATGGGTTGTTAGTAGTGAGCTTGTATCTCTCATGCTGTTTGTGGTGCAGCTCCAGGAAAGTGTTCAGCTTACTCACTCTCGCCTCAGGAAGTGAACCTTGGAGAAGGGCCCTTCTGCATGGGAAATGAGCCCTCTTCAGGCACAAATAGCCCAAGAAGGGCCACCACACCTATAGCCAGGACCTAACTCGTACCTCAGAGACTCAGCAGCTCCGCTTTTACTGACAGCTCAGCACCAGAAATGTGTTTTGTTTTGTTTTGTTTTGCATTGCTTTGTACATGATCAGACATGCATGTAAAAGCACCTGTAGTACACTCTGATACTCTCATTAAAATAAATTATCATGACAGTCAAACTGTGAAAAACTGTGAAATTTTAAAAATATATTCATCAATCAAAACGTTTTTTGAAAAGGTATCCAGGTACTACATATTTAAGATATTTCCCAAACTCCTCTCATTTCTTTCATTTACATTGCCTTATTGGTTTAATGATTGTATCTCTCTTCATATTGACCTTTTGTTTGTTTGTTTTTGTTTGATTGTTTTTTAAAGATCTATTCCATTTCACTATTTCCAGTACTACTTAGCCAAACACAGGAGGTAAGGTTTTGAAATAAGAAGAAGCAAAGTTTTACAATTGCCTAATGTCTAACTCAGTCTATGTCTCCAACTAGAGACAGCTATTCATCCTTTACCTTTGCTACTAGTTAGCAGATGATACTAAACCTGCAGCCTCTGTAGTGAGAAGCCTCTGGCCTGGCAAACTCATGGAAGGGGAGGAACTGGGCTCAAGTGAGAAGCTTGTGAGCCACTGTGAGACTAAATCCAAATTACACAATCTCTGTGGACTTATTTATTAATCTGGGTCTTAACTGTTGTTAAATTTTTCTGCCACAGTTACCTAATGTTTCAAACCAGTTTCTTATAAACATATTTTATCTGCTCAAGCATAAGAAGTCACAGTAGAAAGATGAAGACATGTGGTATTTTTATAGTGATAAATCTGAACATAAACAAAGTTTCCAAATGTGAGGTCTCATTTCTGCTTGTAGGCAAAAAAAAAAGAAAAAAGAAAAGAAAAGAAAGCAAGAGAAAGGGAGAGAGAGAAAGGAAGCAATGACAGGAGGCGGGGGGGAAAGAAAAGGGAGAAAGACATTTTTATCAGTCTTTCAAATCCTTAAAGTGATGTTTTCTCCTGTGATGAACCTAACAGTGTTAAAAGATAGAATAAAAGTGACCAAAGGGTCTTGTGGTCCCTAAGTAAAAAGTGCAGTGTTTCGAATACTGCCTCCTAGGACATCAAATAACAAAGACAAGAATGATTAGTTCATCCAAGTCAATGAAACAATTTAGGATAAAGTTCTTTCAGACTTATATTTGGTAATTTATTTTGCAAAAAGAAACCAGCAGTCAGACAACTAAAGTAATACTGTGATGTGGGAGAACATGGAGAAAATGACAAGAAAGCACACTGGCTTCATGGGTTTCCTTAGCAGTGTTTTCCAAGATATACCTTGATGACAAATGACAAGAAGGGAGGGAGGGAAGAAACATTTTCAGTTCAATGTCTTGGATTAATTAAAATTCTGTCATAGAGAAAGGATCAATACTGGCTGATGTAGCCTTGAGTCATCAAAAGAGACTACCTCCACCACAATAACTCATAGATTCATAACGAATCAAATAAGACATCAGTAAATCTCCAGTTGTAGAGCACCCAATCCCATTTCACACAAGCTCCATCTTCCCAAAGATTAGTCCCAGAACCACAGAAAAGAGTTTCAGATGACAGAATGACATGGAACGATAAAGAGGAGTCCCTGCTGTTTACACAGCATTTCTGTCTGCTCATTTCATTTTCCAGAATTGTGGTGCCAACTCAACAAAGTCATGGAGAGAAAAGACATCCTGCTGCAAGTATATCCCGAGACATGTGGCCAGCCTACTATCTGTGAGCTCACAGAATTCCTGTGGAGTCTGGAAGGAGTGTGGTATAGTTCCGTGGGATTGGAGTCTCTCCTCTATCTCTTGGAAAGACTGTGTTGAATTCATGAATGGTAAGGACAGTTCATTTTTTAAAAATTGATTTCTGCAAGCTTACCATTTCCAATTTCCAAATGCCACATATAAAAAATATATTCCAATTGAGTATACTCTTCAAATTTAAAATGAATCTCAGGATAATGGAACTATAATGAAATCTTTTCTCATCACTTTGGAGACAACACAAGATGTATGGGGTCTTACGAACAACAGAGAAATTGCCTTTGTAGTCCTCCTAGCCACAGTAATAGAATGTTAAATCCAGTGTGGGTTCCTCTGCATTGGTCACCTATCCACAAAATCTGCCCTTATTACGTGTAAACACACCTAATATGGCACAACTCTCTTCTCATAATTAGAAAAAAATCCATACCTGTGTCAACAACCAAGTGAAATAAATGAACCCTACAATTCATTCATTCCATATGTATGTTCAATGATTTTAGTAATTTCTTGCATTAAGAGTCTTTTATGTCTTCTGTATTCTAAATGTAAATTTACATGTGAATTATTTAAACCCTATGACCCAAGGATTTTATAATTCTTATTATAAGGAAGGAATATAAGAACAGCTATTTTAGCCAGGTGCAGTTGGAATGCCTTGTAATCCCAGTGTTTTGAATGCAAAATGATCAAAAATGTGAGTACCATTTGAGCAACTTTGATACCCTGTCTCAAAATAAAAAAAATAGAAAAAGGTTAGGTTGTAATTCAGTGCAGAGGCCCTGGGTTCAATCCGTAGTACCAGAGGAAAAAACAAAAACCAAAACAACAATCAGCCACAAAACAGCAAGGCCATCAGCCACGTAAAGGTCCTCTGTGGACTGTAAAGTTAATCTAGTATTCTCAAGGGTGCTCATATTTTTAAAATAAAGGAAACTAAGAATGTAATCAAGCCCACTGATAGGGGAGCCAGGCCCGTGCCACCATCGCGAGGTGAGTTGCAGCTGGCTAGGGGAGGCCCGGAAAAGTTTGGGACCATCAATCCTGGTGGCTGGGTGCCCACCCAACCTCTTAGAACACTGGACTAGGCTCCACAGTTTCCGCAGGCTTGAGTGGAACATGCCCAGTGACCTTCATTCAACCAGGAGAGCCAGACACGCCAAAAGGGGAGCCAGGCCCACCAAAAGGAGACCCAGGCATGTGCTGCACCGCAGGGTGAGTTGCAGCTAGCCAGAGCAGGCCCAGGAAAAGTTTGGGACCATTGATCCCAGTGGCTGGGTGCCCACCCAGCACCCTCAGGACACTGGACGAGGCTCCAGAGGTTCCACAGGCTTGAGTGGACCACGCCCAAGGACTTTCTTTCAACCAGGGAAACCAGGCCCACTGCACGAGGGGAGCCAAAGCCACGTGAGTCCCAGTAGCGGAGGGTGCAGGAGGTGACATCCAGCACATCCAGGGAAAACTTAGGAACATTGGTGGAAACACAGAAATATAGGAAAATGACAAAATGGAAGACCAAAATGCAATCTGAAACCTTCAGCCCATCCCAAGAAAACATAGGAGCCATGTATGTGGAAGAAAATACTACACATACACCTGAAATGCCTGAAATGATATCGACTGAAATAAACAAGCAAGTATGGGAAGCTATGAGGGACTCAAATCAGAAATATTCTCCCAGGTAAAAGAAGAAATGATAAAAGTAGTGAAAGAAATACTGATACATCCAACGAAAACAGAGCTAAAAAATTAGAGGAACAAAGCAAAATGATAGAATCCCTGAATGAACAGTATAAGAAACAAACAATGCATGAAGCAGATTCAAAGAGATACACAGGAAATCAAAAACTCTATTGAAAGTTGCAAAAACCGCCTCAACGAAAGTGAAGATAGAATCTCAGATCTCCAAGAAATGATTGCAGCTAGTGAACAGGAAAGGAAAGATCTTCTAAAAATAACAAGAAATCAGGAAATAGCAATTCAACACCTGCAAGATGATGCAAAGAAAAACAACATAAGATTAAAAGGGATAAATGAAAAAGAAGGGGACAACACAAATGATGTCAAGAGGCTATTTACAGAAGTAAAAGCTGAAAACTTCCCAAACATGAGTATGGAAACTGACATACAGATTAGTGAAGCATGTAGAACTCCAAATAGCCATAACCAAAACAAAACTACACCCAGACATATAATAATCACCATCCCAGAAATCCAACATAAGAATACAATATTAAAAGCAGTTAGAGAGAAAAGACAGATGACCTATAAAGGAAAACCTATCAGAATCACAGCAGACTTCTCAACACAAACAAGTCAAGAAGAGCATGGAGTGAAGTGTTTCAGATCCTAAAGGAAAATGACTTCCAACCCAGACTGATGTACCCTGCAAAGTTGTCCTTCAAAATGGATGCAGCATAAGATACTTCCATGACAAGGAATAGCTGAAGAACTTCATGATCACCAAACCAACCCTACAAAAGAATACTGAAAGATATTCTAGATACACATAGGAAAAAAACACTAAGCAAGACAGATGATTAAAAAGAATAGAAAGTTAAGATACAACATCAGAAAGATAACATGTCAACAATAAACCAATATATGACAGTTATAACCATTAATATAAATGGCCTCAATTCACCAACTAAAAGAAACAGACTGGCAGAATGGATCAAGAAACAACATCCAACCATATGCTGTCTACAAGAAACCAATCTAACCCAAAAGGAAACTCATAGACTGAAAGTCAAAGGATGGAAAAAATACTCCATGCAACAGGAACTAAAAAAAAAAGTGGGGGAAGCTATTCTGTTTGCAGAACATGTGAACTTCAAACCAAGAATGGTCCGAAGAGATAAAGAAGGTCACTACATACTAGTTAGGGGAAAACTGCAAGGCAAAGAGCTAACAATCTTAAATATATATGCACCAAACTCCAGAGCACCCAACTACAAAAAGCAAGTATTAACAGAAATGAAAAATCAAATAGGCAATAACACAATTTTAACAGGAGACCTTAACACAACATTGACACAAAGAGATAGATCAACTAGACAGAAAATCAGCAAAGAAATAACAGAACTGAATCACACCTGTGAACAAATGGATTTGATAGATGTATACAGAGTGTTCCATCCAACATCAGAATATACATTCTTCTCAGCAGTACATGGGACACTCTCTAAAATAGACCGTATACTAACCCACAGAACATATCTAAGTAAATGCAAAAGAATTAAAATTATCCCATGCATGTTATCAGATCATAGTGCCATGAAACTAAAAATTAATGAAAAAAGTAACTGCAAAAACCCCACAAACACATGGAAATTAAATAATGCACTCTTGAGCAATCAGTGGGTCACAGAGGAAATTAAAGAAGAAATTAAACAATATCTACAAGCCAATGAAAATATAGATACAACTTACTGGAACCTGTGGGATGCAATGAAAGTGGTCCTCAGAGGAAAATTTATTGCACTGAATTCCCACATTACAAAAACGGAATGAAAACAAATAAGCAACCTGATATTACACCTCAAAGAACTAGAAAAAGAAGAGCAAGTCAAGCCCAAAGCCAAAACAAGGGAGGAAATTATAAAGATCAGAGCAGAAATTAATGCAATAGAGACTAAGAAAATAATTCAAAGAATCAATGAATCAAAGAGTTGATTCTTTGAAAGAATAAATAAAATTGACAAGCTCCTAGCCAACCTAATTTTAAAAAGGAAAGAAAAGACTCAAATTCACACAATATGGAATGAAAAAGGTGAAATCACTACCAACTCTGTGGAAATACAGATCATCTGCACCTATTTTGAAAACCTCTACTCTCATAGGTTCAATAACACAGAAGAAATGGACAGATTCCTACAAACATATGAACCTCCAAAGCTGGATCAAGAAGATGTAAAACTACTGAATAGCCCAATTTCTATTAATGAAATTGAAAATGTAATTAAGCCCCTACCAACAAAGAAGATTCCAAGCCCAGACGGATTCACTGCAGAATTCTAAAAGAAATACAAAGAAGACTTAATGCCAACACTCCTCAAACTCTTCAATGAAATTGAAAGGGAAGCAATTCTCTCTAAGTCATTCTTGGAAGCAAATATCACTCTAGTACCAAAACCTGAGCAAGACCCAACTAAAAAAGAGAACTACAGGCCAATCTCCCTAATGAACATAGATGCAAAAATTCTCAATAAAATATTGGAAAACAGGATGCAGCAAATCATCAAGAATATTATACACCATGACCAAATGGGATTCACCCCAGGCATGCAGGGATGATTCATTATATGTAAATCAATAAATGTAATCTACCATATCAATAGAGTCAAAAGTAATCATATGATCATTTCTATAGATGCAGAAAAAGCTTTTGATAAGATCCAACACCCATTCATGATAAGAATCTTACAGAGAATTAGAATAGATGGTCTTTACCTCAATATGATAAAGGCCATCTATGACAAACCAATAGCCAGTGTCATATTAAATGGCCAAAAGCTGACATACTTTACCTTGAAATCAGGCACAAGACAAGGATGTCCCTTATCACCACTCCTATTCAACACAGTACTGGAAATACTAGCCAGAGCAATTAGACAAGAAAGAGAAATAAAAGGAGTAAAGATAGGAAAAGAAAAAGTTAAATTATCATTATTTGCAGATGACATGATACTCTACATAGAAGATCCCCAAACCTCCATTGAAAGACTCATAGATATAATAAACAAATTCAGCAATGTAGCTGGATACAAAGTCAATACTCAAAAATCAATAGCATTCCTATACACTAACAACAAAATCATCAAGAGAGAAATATGAGAAGCCACACCCTTCACACTAGCATCCAAAAATAAAGAAATACTTAGGAATTAATCGAACAAAAGGTGTAAAAGAGTTGTACAGGGAAAATTAGAATACCTTGAAAAAAGAAAGTGAAGAGGTACCTCAGTAAATGGAAAGACATCCCTTATTCATGGATAGGAAGAATAAATATTGTGAAAATGGCCATTCTCCCAAAATTGTTATACAGATTCAATGCAATCCCGATGAAAATACCACTAACACACCTCATAGATCTAGAGAAGTCACTCCTAAAATTCATCTGGAACGAGAAGAGAACTAGAATAGTAAAGGCAATTCTAAGCAGCAAAGCCAAGGCAGGAGGCATCACAATCCCTGACTTGAAGTTATACTACAAAGCTACCGTAATAACATCAACATGGAATTGGAATAAAAACAGACCTGAAGATCAATGGAATAGACTAGAAGATACAACTTCGAACACACTCAGCCACCTTGTCTTTGATAAAAGGGCCAAGCATGTTCACTTGAATAACGATAGTCTCTTTAGTAAATGGTGCTAGAAAAAATGGCTTTCCATATGCCAAAAACTAAAATTAGACCCATGCCTATCACCATCTACTAAAATAAAATCTAAATGGATCAAAGATCTAAATATTAAAACAGAAACACTAAATTTGTTGGAAGACCAAGTAGGAAAAATCTTAAAGACATAGGGGTTGGTAGAGAATTCATGAACAGGAACCAAACTGCACAGGAAATACTTCCAAGAATCAATAATTGGGATCATGTCTTATTAAAGAGTTTCTGCATGTCCAAAGAAATCTCCAGCAGAGTGAAAAGAAAACCCACAAACTGGGAAAAAAATCTTAGTGAACTGTCCTTCAGACAAAGGACTTCTGTCTAGAACTTACAAAGAATTTTAAAAAATCATACCCCTGAAATTCAAAGACCCAATACAAAAATGGGCATCCGAGAAGAACACATAGTTCTCAGATGAAGAAATACGAATGGCAAATAAATACATGAAAAAATGTTCATCATCATTGGTCATTAGAGAAATGCAGATTAAAACCACACTGAGATTCCATCTCACTTCTCTCCAGAAAGAATGGCCAGGATCAACAAAACTACCAACAACAAATGCTGGAAAAGCTGTGGGGAAAAAAAACTCTTCTGCTCTGTTGGTGGGAGTGTAGACTGGTGCAACCACTATGGAGGTCAGCCTGGAGATTCCTCAAAAATTTGGGATTGGAAGTCCCATTTGACCCAGCTATTCCACTCATGGCATATTCCCAGAAGAACTGAAAACATCTTACCACAGTGATATATGTGCACCCATGTTTATAGCAGCACAATTTGTAATAGCCAGCTCTTGGAAACAACCTAAGTGCCCATCAACCAAGGAATGGATAAAAAAATTGTGGTAATTTTATACAATGGAGTACTACTCAGCTATAAAGAATGATCTCATGTAGATATTTATAAATAAATGGATGCAACTTGAATTTATACTCAAAATGAAATAAATCAAACTCACATGTGTAAATACCATATAGTCTGCCTAGTGTAAGAAATGGTAAGAGTATATAAGATTTTATGGTAATCATGGTTCCCCTTTATATTGCTTTGAAGTCTTCCAATGTTTTCATTCATTGATTGGAATGGTTTTATTCCAATATTTTTTTGTTTCATTTTAATATATGTGATGATATGAATAGTTACTTTCAAGAAAAGACAATATGTCAGCCATTGTTGATTTGATATCATCTTGCTCTGAAGTCCTACCATGCTCTTGTTTTTTCTATTACCATTGTTCTATCACATTGTGTCTTATTGGATTTTAATATTTATGATAGTACAAACAAATTTTTTATGGAAAATGAGATAATATAGTAGCCATTGTCCATCTTCGGTAATTTGGTTCAGAATGCCTTGCAATACTTTCATTCTCTTGAGTGGTTTTATTCTATTTTGTTATGTTTGATATTATTGTGTGTAAAGCTAAGCTCAACTATTTCAAAGAAAAAGACATTATGATAGCTACTGTTAATATCCAATTGTCTTGTTGTGAAGTGCTGTGTTGCTTACATTGTTCTGTTCTGATCTGCTTAGATCTGTCCTCTTTTGTTTTATTCTCTTTAAAAGAAAAAAAAATTTTTAAATAATGTAATCAAGCAATTTGATGACAATGTAATATGCTTTACTGTGTTTCACTTTCCATCACTTATTAAACAGTATTTAACAGGTTATTTGTCTCAAGAAACTGTTTAGTGTCTAGAAAGCAGCAGAATTTTGAACCTTCTTCTAGAAAATTCACACTTAAGTAAACAAATCATATTCATTAACATTGGCCCTTTCACACAGTTGTTTCATGTCACAAAATATTCCATGAATTACTTATAAAATATTGAAATATTTATTCTGTGAAATGTATTTATGAGATAATTTTTCATCTCCTGCCTTGTAAGACTACTTTCTCCTTCATTATCATTAATCATACTTCATGCAAATCAACAGCACAGGTAAATAGCCAGCACAAAAATTCCCAATGAAAATTTAAATCTTTATTTTTTCCTTACTTTCATTTTTCATTAGACTATGTAAGCTGTAATGAAAATAGAGATAAAAATCTCAACTAGTATTTTTAGGAGATACTTTATGTAAGTTTGTGAGGTTGATACAGTACCAGTTAAAATAGTCTCTAATTCTTTTCTTGCTACTTAACCGAACACTTTTAAAATATAAAAAATGCAGAGATTAGAGTAAAATTTTTATGCAATAACTGTGAGACAGTGCTGCCAGTTCTGCCAGATATCAAGGCACATTTGAAACTGTGATAATCAAAAGAGTTATGCTACTATCATAAAAAAAGTGTAATAATAAATAGAACACACAGGAAATACCTTAGCAAAACTTTATGTCAAAAATTTTTATTTGACATGAACAACATCTGAAAATAACATAGAAGGAATACTAATAAAGATAATCAATCACCAAATTGTGAAAAATTAATACAGATACATAATTCACACACTGCACAATAGAAATTCCTGATAGACTTTATTCGAGTGAAAATGCATCATAGAAAATTTAGTAATGTACTTCACTAGAAGTGATCCATCTGTAATAAATACACAATTTATTCAAATCAAGACCTTCTAAAAAGTGTGCAAAAATGAATAATTTACATTAAAAATTTAAACTCATTAAGAAACCCATATAAACTTCAATTGCAGAAGCAATAAAATTAAATTAAACTTGTGATAGCATTTTATTCCCTTTATAGTGATAAAATTAATTGAAATTAATGTCAAAATAATGATAGTTAATATAAGATTAAACCCTCTTACACATTCTGTAAAAATTGTCTGTATATAACCTTTATGAAAGGCAACTAAATCTTTATGACGAATTGTAAGCTTATTTCCATCATTTCTCTTAACAGTGCATTTTGAGAAAATTCATTCATAGAGACAGGTAATCATTTATGTTCAGAGAAATATACATATATATATATATATATATATACACACAAAACATTACCACGGTGGCATAAAAATAAATAATTAGAAATATATGTGAGGTCTACTGATCGAATAAGGCTTAAATTACCAATTTTGCTTCCAATGGAGCCTTACTAATCTACCTTAAAGAAAGATTATAAGATTGAAATAGATTACTATAGAAAACATGCTTATAAAAATGTAAGATAATCTCTAGAAAGCAATATCAAACTTTTCTAGTAATTATTAAAGTTGATAGAAAACATTCAATTCCTTGATTGCCATTATACTCTTGGTTAAGAAGCAACACAGCAATCATCACTGGTCAGGCTTACACTTCAACAAACTTAATTTAAACACTTAGGCTTTAAGAAACCGAATTTGATAACATAGGGCTGGGGATATAGGTCAGCGGCAGAGCACAAGTTTAGCATGCCCAAGGCTATAAGCTCAACTCCCAGCTCCTAAAAAACATGCATGCATACATAAATAGTATGCATATATACTGTACATATATATGTATGTGTATGCACACATATCAAACAGTTGAAAGTAATTTTGAAAGACCCCACAATATGTAATAATTTTTTAAAAATAGCCATTTATTTTCAGTCAACACCTGAGATGAAATTATAATTCAATGTATAAATAACTATAGATAGAGCACACATAGATTCATAGAATCTTATAAAGATGCATAAGCATTTCCTAATTAAAAAATAAAAATGGTAAATTAGTCAAGCTGAAACATTAGAAATTCAAATAATATTTTAAGACCAAGCATAATATATAGTTATAAATACACCATGACCACAAATATATTTTTACACATGCACTTGTGTATATATGCAACACATACATAAAAATGATATAAAGGCACTTGTGTAAATGTATAGTTGTAGTATGCTTGTGCGAACATCTATGACTTTTCTATATTTTAAAATATTATATAAACAAGTTTCAAATGAATGTCTTCAATAAGATTTTAAAAATGTCTTTTTAAATCTAATAGCAATGTGTTTGAGAAGCCCCAAAGGCTGCTGCACTTGGCCACAGGAAAGCAACAGAGCTTTGGACTGGTTTGTGGAAGAAGTCAAGTTTAATATGAGTAAAATTCCAAGTTTCTTTCAAAGTCAGTCATGTAGGGCCATCTCTCTGGTCTTTGCCTTTCTCTTCCTCCCCAACTCTCCTGCATTGATAGGGGCTTTCTTCGCTGTACTATGCATGGGACAGCTGTGCTCTTCTGTGCGTCACAGGCCTGATGCTGTGAAAAAAGACTGCCAAAATACAAAGCATGAGGACTTAAAAGGAGAAAAAATAACAAGTAAGGAAATGGTGTTGAAAATATCAGAGGATGACAAAAGGAGAAAGATGCAGGCAGGAAAGTCAGACAAGCTCATGGAAAATGGGCATCGGGATGAGCAGATACATGTTTAAGTGATAAAATAGAGATGACTGAGGCAAAACTAATTAAGTAATGAACGCTGGAAGGAACGGGGACTGTGGTTAGCAGGGATGTGAAAGGAAGACACCAAGCTATGGATGCAGAGCTCTGTGTCCACAAAGTGAGGCAGTTTATATGAAACACGTGTATTTTTAGAAAATATATAAAATCATTTCCACTTTCTGGACTTTAGGGAGAGGCATCATCAATTTAATTTTAATTCACGTAATGCTTTCAAAAGACCATAAAATGTTAGAGTCCATCAGGATTTATTAGACTTCAGGAGAAGTTAGGTTACTTTAGGAATGCATTAATCTCTTAGGACATTTGACTTTTGTTACAAATCAATTGTTTGCTAAATAACTGCATGACTTAAAAGAGCTCATTTATTTCCCAAAGTGCACAGGCATCCTTAGGAAGCATCTCTAGTATCAAGAGGCTGTTGTGCAACTTTTGTGGGAAAAGCCAATGAGGAAGCAGCAGTTTAGTGCGTCTCTTTTGAATAAATTATTAGCCTTTTCCAGTTCCAACATTAATTTTGTTATTTATGTGAATTAATATAAACTCTGAAAAAAGCTATCTTGTGTTATGAAATTTGAAAAATGTGGTTTTGGAAAACTGATAGCCATATATTTTAGTTTTATAGCAAAGAAGTACTCTTCAAAAAGATGAAATGTGAAGGTGATGAATATGTAATAATGTTTTCATACACTTGCCAATTTAATGTGTTTGCATAAATATTTAATGCACCAATCTTTTCAAGAACAACATGTTATGAATTTCAATGTGACTCTTCCTCCTCATTAGATTAGCCTATTTCTCAAATCCCCAGAGAAAATTCTATTATTTGATGGCTATTTCCAAGACAATCATCAAACTTTCTTATTTTGTGACCACAAAAGAAATTGTAATTTTTATTTAGCTTTTAAACACTGTGTTCCCTGTAAAAATGTGTGATTCATAAAAGTAAAATCAGTTTCTAGTTGATTTGGTAACACAAGAAACTATGAAAAGCATTACTTGAATGAATTGTGCTGATGTTATCTTAATCCAGGAATGTTTTTGTTAATGTTGATGAAACTCTGTCCAGTTTCAGTTATTTCAGTGAAGCATATTTACTTTCTTTGTGAAATTCCATTTGGCTTTATTATAAATATTGACATTTTATGATTCTGTTCTGCTAATTATAATTCCTCATTAAACTGCTATCCCTAAATTTCATTCAAATTCTATTACTTTTCCAGTTGCCTTCTTTCATCACATATGTGCCTGATTATATAGTTCTTTCAATGACATCTTGATCAGTTGGTCTCTTTTCTTACATATATGCTTTTGGTAATATTTTACATATATGTGTTGATGGCACAATAAACCATCTAACATAATCTTGATGTCGCTATTCTTTTTTTTTCCTTCATACATCTTCCTCTGGGGTACATAATTTTGAAACCTGATTAAATTGTTTATAAACAAAATGACAGACCAGTTTTCAGTTTTTGAGGATGGGTCCAGCTCATCCACAGTGTAAGAGGCAACCCTATTTCAGCTTCTGAATTTCCAGGAGGTCCTCCACATCTAGCAAGAGAGCAACTTTCCCAGAGCCCTGCCCAAGTAAGCATGGTTTTTCCCTTGTAGAAATCACAAGTAAACAAGAACCGAGCCCCTCTGGGAGTAGCAGAGTATATACGCTGTCTCCTTCGATGGAGAAATAATTGGGAGTTAGACAGCTGATAAGCATTCAAGCTGTCATTTATTTCATAATCCCCTAGCAAAAGTTTTAATTTCTTAGTTGAGAAATTTGAACACATGACAGTTCAAATGTGACACATAAACTCCTCTGGGGACAGACTTGGTCTACTCAGCTGCTCCTCTAGTTAGGAAAAGAGCTTTGTGTATACTAAGTGCTCAATAATTAACTGTAAGATAAATGCAAAATAGGACAAAGATTATTGAAAGAACAAAGTAACCAGTTTTGTAATACGCCATTTCTAAGATTGAACACAGAAATAAATCTCTTATTGGGTGAAGTAGATCAGGATTGGACAGGCTCCTCTCAGAGCACATTTGGTAAAACTCCAGGGAACTGGTCTCATCTAAGAATATGCTACAAAAACAATCCATTGTCACATATTCCAACAGCTGTTGTTTCCTTTCACTCTATTCAACAAAACCCATTGTGAATGCAGAAGAAAAAATATGGAGGTTCCTCAAAAATTAGAAAGAGAACTGTCATATGATCCAGCAAGCCCACTTGATTGTAAGGTCTGTCAGGACCTTGAAGAGACAGCCATACTCCCATGTTGGTGGCAGTATTATGCACTATAGTCTAAATATGGAAACAACCCAAGTGTCCATCTCATTGATAGAAAAATAGATAAAGAAAACATAACACATATATCTGTTTGATGTGTAGTTCAAGCCAACAGAAGCTTGCTTACTCTTCAGGAAACCATATTTCTTTTCTGCCTGGGAAGGAGAGTAGGGTGTGTTTTTCCACATCAACAATAGCACTTGATACATAAAACTAGCAATTTCAAGTCTGACTTTATACTACTATATTTTTCTCACACACCTTTGTTCAAACTATTAAAATAGACTTTGAAATCAATCATAGATATTATATATTATAACTGATTTTTATGAAAGATTCTCAAAATACCTAATATATTTCCCTCAAGAAAAATATGTTTGGTGCAAGATGCTGACCACAGAGAAATATATGACACTCTAATAGCATGCACATTTGGCTTTGTCCTTGTGTTAAATGCCATGGGAGAAGTCTTTACATTTTAAGGTGTCAGTTTTAGAAGATATGCATACCACACATCCTATTTTGTGACAGCTACACAACCTTCACTCCGCTTCCTTTCTCTGGAAACTTTACCAACTTATCTGTGCTGAGCATTCTGCCCTCAAGGTACAGAATTTTATTTTTCTCTTTATTTCCTTTTAATTCCAGTTAAAGGAATGGGGCACAATATTAATTGTTTTCCTAATTATTGTACCTAAAAAGGAAAAATTTTACAGTAATACAATTTTTTCTCAAGTCATATTTTATCAACACAGACATAATTCCTATATTGCAATGTTATATGTACTCAATCTTCTCCCCTACTGCTGTGAACCCACTTGTCAATTCTCTCATCTAAACTCAAGTATTCTACTCAGTAGACACTGTCCATGACTATGTGCCCAGACATAGTGCTCCTGCAGACATATCTGTCCTTTCTCTCTTACATTGTTGCATGGAATATTGACATGCCCTAGGGCTCTGTCTTTGTACTCTTCTCTTTATCTACTGTTCACTCCCTAGGTGATCTCCAAGAAACTTATGACTTCACATACTGACAATCTTACAAAAAATTCCTGACATGCCTCTTGAAGCCAAGCCTCATTGCTGAACTGTAAATTAATATATTACAATTGCTTACTTAACATCTCCAATTTATCATCTCCAAAATGGAGCTCTTGTTCCACCCCTTATCTTCCTCTCACATAGTTGCATAATGGTAATTCCAATCTTCCAGTTATTTTAATCAAAATATTTGAAGGCATAATGGAATGATCTTTTTTACTCATAACTACATACTATTACCTATAGATGCTCTCAAGTTTCTCTTCACAGATATGCACTATCTAACAGTTTAGATAATCTAATTTGAATCACCTCCATCCTGGTCCAAGCCATGATCATGGTCCATTTAAACCCTGTAGGATTGTCCTCTGCCTTTGTTTAGATGCAACCTAATGCAATAGCTGTAGTGGTTCTTCTGAAAGTCAATTTATGCCATCTGTGTCTTAAGACCCCTTAATGAGAAAATAAGGATAAAATCAACTCTGAACTTTGTAAATGGGGAGTAGAAAGAGGTTTGGAAAGAGGGGATGGGAATGGGAAAAAAATAAGAAAGAAGATATATTGTGCACAGATACAAATTCAATATAATGAATGTGGTGGTTCTGTATACCTAAATTGTACCAATAAACTTAAAATATGATTATATCTTAAAAATAAAAGACCTTCAGTGGTAGCTTTCTAGCGTCCTCTGAGTGGAAACCAAAGGACTTGCTGACATTTAGCCCAACAAATCTCTCTCTCATCTCATCTCTCAGCACTTCTTCCTAGTCACTGTCTGTTATGTGAGGGGTTATGAGGAGAACAATTAGAATAAGGACACAGAATTTATAATATTATTTTAAGATGGGCACCCAGAGTAAAACCCAAGAAAGTTCAGGAAATCTGTCCACAACATTAAAGACCCAGAATATTAAGCCAAGGGCCCAGATCCCACAGCAATGTCTTACATGAGTCCAGATGAAAACCTAGAGCCCATGACAATGCCTCCCACAAGTCCACCTGGAGGTCTAGAGCCCCCCCAGAAGGACTCACACCAGTCTGTTTTATGGATCCATGCTGGGAAGGCCCAAAGGTCAGTGGTGGAAGCTAGGAAGTCTATGCCAGCAGGGTGAAGGAGCAGTGCTGGTAGATTGAGGGTTCTACATTGGAGCTGAGGGGTCACATTCATAAGAAAAAACAGGGCTGTCCTGAAAAGCACCACAGCCATCCTCAGTGACATGGAGGTCCTGAGGTCCTTCAACAATAAGAACAATCGAGTACATGCCAGAAATCCAGCATGATGTTTGTCCTGGAGATTAAATGGCACATGCCTTCCCCTCTGGAGCTAGGAAGCAATGCTCAATGAAAGGACCAGAGCTCCCCTAAGTGAACCACAGCCATTCACACTAACAAGGTCCTGAGTTTCTCCAATAACAATTGTGGAACTCACACTGGGGAGGCTAGTTATGATGAGCTCCTCCAGGATAACCAATGTTTCAAAACAGTAGCACTTAGAGAAACCCACAACACCTCACTCATGTTCACCACGTCTCTATTTATGCTGGCAATTTTCCTCAGGTAGAACATCTATGCTCAGCACCATGGTAATTTAATCCAGCAGATATTAATTTGATGGCCAGTGGTTTTTTTTTATTTAAACAGGAAAAAAAAACAGGAAAAATGTAGAAATATTACATAATTTCAAGAAAAGAAGATAAACAGTAAAAAAACAATAGTTGGTAAATTACATATAGTTCTTTTAAAAATAGTTATTCAAGTTACAAAATTAAAGCACACAAAGTGGTCACTAAAGCAGTGACAGTGCAAACAGATCTGTTCAACAATCCAACAAGAATCTAGAAATATGGTCATCAATCCCACACACCTGAACATACATGCAGCTATATCTTTTATAGCCCTTCCTAATTCCTCTTTTTTAATAATAGCAATTATAAATTTTTAAAATTTTAAAGAGAAAAAAAGCAAAACAGAAAAAAGAGTAGCAACAATACAGAATTCTAAAAGAAAGAAAGAAAAAGGAGAATGAGAAAAAACCCCACTAAGAAATCAGTAATTTATAAATTACATACTGTCATCCTGGATGTAGTTATTCAAGTTACAAAGTTAAAGGGTACATAGTAAATATTCAAACAGTCAGACTACAAACAGTTCTGCTCAAAGATCCAACAAAGATTCAGCAATATGGTCATCTATTTTACACACTCAAACATACATGAAGTTATATCCCTTAGAGCACTTTCTTTTCCTCACTTTTTTACAATAGCAATTGCACATTTTGGTTTTATTACTCTTGTAGCTCTTATTGACTTTTTGCACTACAGACAAAATATGATATTTGTAAATATGATTCTTATTTATGTCACTAATGAGGATAGTCTCAAGTTGTCTCCATTTACCTATGAAGGCCTCAAGATCATCCATTTTTATAGCTGAGTAATATTTCATTGTACAGAAATGCCACATCTTTTTCATCTACTCTGCAGTTGATGGGCATCTTGGTTGTTTCCAGGATTTAGCTAACACACATTGTGCAGCTATGAACATGGGTGCACATATATCACTGTGATAGGAACTTTTCAGTTTTTCTGGGAAAATACCCAGGAGGGGAATAGCTGGATTGAATGGGGCTTCCAATCTTAGTCTTCTGAGAATTCTCCATATGGATTTCCAAAATGGTTGCACTAGTCTACATTCCCACCAACAGTGGAGCAGTGTTCCTTTTTCCCTGCAGCCTTGCCAACATTTATGAGTTGATTTCTTGATGGCAGCTATTCTTTCCAGAGTAAGGTGGAAGCTCAATGCTGTTTTAATATGCATTTCTCAAATGACCAGTGATGGTGAACATTTCTTCATGTATTTATTTGCCATTTGTATATCTTCCTCTGAGAACTGTGTGTTCATCTCAGATGCCCATTTATGGAGACGGTTGAATTTGGGGGGCTTGATGTTTTCCAATTCTTTATATATTCTGGACACACATCCTTTGTCTGAGGGCTTGCTGGTTAAAATTCTTTAGAACTCTGTGGGTTTTCTTTTCACTCTGTTGGTGATTTCCTTTGAAATGCAGAAACATTTCCATAATGTGAGATCTCATTTGTTGATACTTTGAAGTGTTTCTTGTGCAGTTTGCATTTCGTTCATGAATTCTCTGCCTACACTTATGGCTCCAAGACTTCTACCTACCTTGTCTTCCAGTAGATTTAGTGTTTCTGTTTTAATATTGAGTTCTTTGATCCATTTAGACTCTGAGGTTTTGTGCATGGTGATAGGCTAGGATCTAGTTTCAGTCTTTGGCATATGGAGAGCCAATTTTTCCAACACCATTTATTAAAGAGACTATCCTTCTTCCAGTGCACATATTTAGCCCCTTTGTCAAATATCAGGTGGCTGAGTGTCTTTGCAGTTGTGCTTGCATCTTCTAATCTGTTCCATTGATCTTTAGGTCTATTTCTTTGCCAGGACCAAGCTGATTTTATCACTGTGGCTTTATAGTACTGTTTCAAGACAGGAATTGAGATGTCTCCTGCCTTGATTTGTTGCTCAGAATTGCCTTTGCTATTCTAGGTTTCTTCTGTTTCCAAATGAATTTTAGGAGTGTTTATCTAGATCTGTGAGGTATATCAATGGTATTTTGATTGGGATTGCATTAAATCTGTATAACAGTTTTAGGAGTATGGCCATTTTCACATTGTTGGTTCTTCCTAACCAAGAGCAAGGAATGTCCTTCCATTTTCTAATATCCTCTTCAATCCCCTTTTTCAGCATAGTATAATTTTTAGCATATAGGTCTTTTAAATTTTTAGTTAGGTTGATTGCTAAGTATTTCATTTTTTTACATGTTATTGTAAAGGGCTTATATTTCCATAATTTCTCTCTCAGTGAGTTTTTTGTTTGTGTGCAGGAATGCTATTGATTTTTGAGCAGTGACTTTGTATCCAGCTACACTGCTGAACTTCTTTATTACATCTAGCAGTCTTTTAATGGAGTTTTTTGGGCCTTCTATATGGAGTATCATGTCATCTACAAATAGTGGTAATTTAACTTTTTCCTTTCCTATCTTTACTCCTTTTATTTTGCTCTCTTGTCTGATTGCCCTGGCTAGTGTTTCCAGAACTATATTGAAAAGGATTGGTGATACTGGACATCCTTGTCTTGTTCCTGATTTTAAAGTGAAAGCTTTCAGTTTTTGTCCATTTGGTATAATGTTGGCTGTTGGTTTGTCATAGATAGCCTTTATAAGGTTGAGGAAGACACCATGCATTCCGAGTTTCTGAAGGGTTTTTATCATGAGCATGTGTTGGACTTTTTCTGCATCTATTGAGATGACCACGTGGTTTTTGTTTTTGAAGGTTTTATAATGTTGGGTGTTGGTTTGTCATAGATGGCATTTATAAGGTTGAGGTAGACACCATGTATTCCAATTTTCTGAAGGGGTTTTGTCATGAACATGTGTTGGACTTTTTCTGCATCTATTGAGATGACCATGTGGTTTTTGTTTTTGGCTCTGTTGATGTGGTGTATTACATTTATTGATTTGCATATGTTAAACCAGCCCTGAATTCCTGGAATGAAACACACTTGGTCATGATGTATAATCTTCTTGAGGATTTGCTGCATTCTATTTGACAGTATTTTGTTGAAAATCTTTGCATAAATGTTCGTTACTGAGATTGGCCTATAGTTCTCTTTTTTGGTTGGATCTTTCTCTGGTTTTGGTATCAGAGTAATACATGCCTGCAGGAATGATTTAGGGAGGATTGTTTTTTTCTCAATTTCACTGAAGAGTTTAAGGAGTACTGGCATCAAATCTTCTCTAAATTTCTTGTAGAATGCAGCTGTGAATCCATCAGGACCTGGGCTTTTCTCTGTTGGTAAGGTTTTAATTACATTTTCAATTTCAATAGCTGATATTGGGTTGTTTAAAATTGCTATATCTTTTGGTTGAGATTTGGTAGTTCATATACTTCTAGAAATATGTCCATTTCCTCTGTGTTTTTCAATGAGTAGAGATTTCCAAAGCAGGTATTCATGATCTTTTGAATTTCCATGAGATCTCTAGTAATTTCTCCCTTTCAGTTCTTATTGCATGAATTTGGGTTTTTTTCTTTCTTTCTCTTGATAAGGTTAGCTAGGGGTTTGTCAATTTTGTTTATTCTCTGAAAAAAACAGCTTTTTGATTCATTAATTCTTTGTATTGTTTTTCAGTTTCAATTGCATTGATTTCTGCTCTAATCTTTAAAATTTCCTCTCTTCTATGAGCTTTGGGTTTATCTTGCTCTTCTTTTTCTAGACGCTTGAGATAGAGCATTAGGTTGTTTATTTGTGCTCATTCTGTTTTCTTGATATGCCAGTTTATTGCTATATATTTCCCTCTTAAGACTGCTTTCATTGCATCCCACAGATTACAGTATGTTGTTTCTATATTTTCATTGAATTGTAGGTATTGTTTTATTTCTTCTTTAATTTCATGTGTAGCCCACTGGTTGTTCAAAAGGCTGTTATTTAATTTCCATGTATTTATGCAGGTTTTACAATTTCTTTTGCCAATAATTTCCAATTTCAGGGCACTATGGTCAGATATTATGCATGGCATGATTTCAATACCTTTGCATTTACTTAAGAATATTTTATGGGATAATGTATGGTCTATTTTGGAGAGTGTCCCATGTGCAGCTGAAAGGAATGTGTATTCTGATGTAGTTGGGTGGAACACTCTGTAAACCTCTACTAAGTCCAATTGTTCACAGGTATGATTCAGTTCTGTTATTTCTTTGCTGACTTTTTTCTAGTTGATCTATCTCTTTGTGACAATGGGCTGTTAAGATCTCCTGTTATAATTGTGTTCTTGTGTATTTGGTTTTTCATGTCCATTAGTATCTGTCTTATATAGTTGGGTGCTCCTGTATTTGGTGCATATATACTTATAATTGCTAGTTCTTCCTCTTGAATTTTTCCACTAACAAGTATGTAGTGACCATTTATATCTCTCTTAATCATTTTAGGTTTGAAGTTCACATTGTCTGAAAATAGAATAGCTACCCCTGCTTTTTTCTGGGTTCCTGTTGCATGGAATACTGTTTTCCATCCTTTTAATCTATGAGTTTCCTTTTGGGTCAGATGTGTTTCTTGTATACAGCATATTGTGGGATCCTGTTTCTTGATCCATTCTGTCAATCTATTTCTTTTTATAGGTGAATTGAAGCCATTTATATTTATGGATATCACTGATATGTACTGGCTTGACTTTGCTATGTTATATTCCAGTAGTTTCTTTCTGCTTTTTCTCTTATTTAATTACTTAACCTACCTGGTGGTTTCTTTCTGTTGTTGTTTTGGGGATTGTGGTCATTTTTATCTCTGTCTAGTATGTCTTTCAGTACTCTTTTAGGGTTGGTTTGGTTGACATTAGTTTCTTCAGCTGTTCTTGGTCATGGAAGTATCTTGCTTCTCCATTAAATTTGAATGAAAGTTTTTCTGGCTACATCAGTCAGGGTTGAAGGCTGTTTTCTTTCAGGGCTTGAAATACCTCACTCCAAGGTCTTCTTGACTTGAGGGTTTGTGCTGAAAAGTCTGCCATGATTCTAATGGGCTTTCCCTGATAGGTGAGTTGTGCCTTTTCTGTGACAACTTTTAATATTCTGTTTTTATGCTGTATGTCTGAGATCTTAATTATTATGTGTGTGGGTGTGGATTTATGTTGGTTGTGACTATTTGGTGTTCTATATGCCTCACTTATCTGCATATCAGATTCTTTCCCCATGTTTGGGAAATTTTCTGCTATTATTTCTGTAAATACTTTACATATGTCATTTGCCTGGACTCCTGTATCTTCACTAATGCCCATTATTCCTATATTGTTGCTCTTGGCATCATCATGAAGCTTCTGGATTGTCATTTCATGCTGCTTTGTTATTTTTAAAAGTTCTATCCTTTCCTCATCACTAATTGCAACCCTGTCCTCAAGGTCAGAAATCCTATCCTCAGCTTCCTTTAGGTGGTTTTGCATCCTTTCATTTTTTTTTTCTTGGATGTCTCTTTGAGTTTGATTCATCAATTCTGCTTGGATTTTTTGTTTCCTGGATGTCTCTTTGAGTTTGTTTCATCACTTCTGCTTGTTTTCTATATTGTTCATTCAAGGTTTAAATCAGTTTCCCATGCTCATACACTTTTTTCTCTAGTTCTTCTTTAGCTCCATTCAACAACTCCTTTACTGAGGTTGTTATTTCTATCTTTACATGGGAGACTACTTCTAATTTGATTTCCTCTGTAGCCTGATGCATTTTTTTTATTTCACTCGCTATCTTTTCAGAGATTCCTGGTGTGTTACTTTTGGGGTCCTCTATTTCAATGTCTCCTATACTTGCTTCTGGTGAACTATATGTTTGAGACTGCATTTTGCTTTTTCGTTTTGACATTTTCACTCTGCCTAGAGTTTTCTATGTGTAGGAGGGGATCACACACACTATTTTCAAACATACCAAAGTCTTATAGTTAGTTGGAGGGGATTTTACTACTGGCCCTATTTATCCCCTGTAAACCTTTGTTTTAGGGGTATACTTACCACGCTGATACAGTCAATACACTGTAGTCCAAGGTTCACCACCTGGGAGCAAAGTTCCAAATTTTGTCACACTGACTAGAGCCCACTGAGATCTTCTGATGTTCCAGGTGGGAGAGTGGGCCCAGCTGAAGCAGTCCAGGGCAGTATTTAATTTTTAGCGGGCCTCCTCGAAGTTCCTGGTGGCAAGGCAGGCCCACGGTGGAGGTTCTGGGCAGCCTACCCCTGATGCAGGCTTCTGCTAAGTTCCTGGTGGCAGGGAGGGCCCACTGGGGAGGTTCTGGGCAGCTTACACCTGATGCAGGCCTCCACTGCGTTCGTGGTGGCAGGGCAGGCCCAAAGTTGAGGTTCTGGGCAGTCTACCTCTGAGGTGGGCTTCAGCTGAGTTACCAGTGGCAGGGCCGATGGCCAGTTTTTAATCCATGACAATGTCGTCACACTGGTATGTTATTTTCTAGAACATATCTTGTCCTCTTTTAATCTGGAACTTGTGTTTTCATTACCTCTCCTTTCCATATAGATGAGCATTGCAACTGTCTATTCTTTCTTCAATTTCCTGTTAACTTACCAGCTAACTTTCTTGTTAACTTTCTCTCCTTACCAGGAGGCCTGACATAAGCTAGAATACTGATATTAATATTAATTGATTTTGTTGACAATAATAGTATACAATGAAAGGAAGAGCAAGATATGCATAATAGTAAATGCATTCAACATTCATTGTTAGATTGTAGGAGTAATTATAAAATCATGGTTTAAATATATAGTTGAAATCTAAATTTTAAAACTGAATATTCCAAGTAGCTATAAGATAAATATTAATAGCTAACATTTACTAAATGCTATTCTTTTCAGACTGTGTTCTGCATTTTCTGTGCATATTAATTCATATGATCATTATCTGTTGTGGTTTTGTCTTCTTTGTTCCTGATGCATTGCTATGCAATTAGAAATGAAGATAACATCATAATAAACACCACTAAACTCCAAAAGACTAATAGTTACTACTTTAAAATACTGTACTCCAATAAGTGGAAGAACCTAGAAGAAATAAATAATTCCTAAATTCCTGTGAATTACCAAAACTGATCCAAGAATGTGTAAGAATCCTGAATAAACCACTTACAAGTAATTAAATTAAGAACATAATAGAAAATGTACCAACAAAAAAGCCCAGAACCCAATAGATTCACCACTGAATTCCAAGAAACTTCAGAAAGGTTCTAAAACCAATATTCCTCAAGTTCTTTAATGAAACTGAAAGAGAAGCAGTATTGCCAAGCTCATTTCTGGATGCTAGTTAATTCCAAAAACAAAATCATCTTAATTCCAAAACAAAACAAGAACTCATGGAAAAGAAAAATTCAGAGCAATTTTTGAAATGACCAGAGATACAGAGATCCTCAACAAAATGTTAACAAATAGAATGCAATAAATCATCAAAAAAATCACATATCATGACCAAGTAGGGTTCATCCCAGGGATGCAAAGATGGTTCAACATATGCAAATCAGTAAACATAATAGATCACATACACAGAAGCTAAGGCAAAAATCATATAATCATCTTAACAGACAGATAAAGGCTTTGAAAAAGTCTAACATCTGTTCATAACAAAAATTCTGAAGAAGAAAATGACAATATCTCAATGTGATAAAATACATTAATGAAAAACCTACTGTCAGGATCACATTAAGTTGGTGGAAAACTGAATGTTTTTTCTCTAAAATTAAGAACAAGACAAGGATATACACTATCAACACTCCTGCCCAATATAGTACTCAAAGCCTTAGCCAGAGCAATTGGATGAGAAAGAAATAAACAGGGTATGTTTAGGAAAAGAAAAAGTCAAAATACCAGAATTTGCAGGTGACATGATTCTTAACAGAGATGACTCAAAATATTTTACCAGAAGACTCCTATAATTAATACCCAAATTCATTAATGTAGCAGGATATAAAACCAATAAACAAAAATCAATAGTGTTCCTATACACTAACAATGAGGCCACCAAGAAAGAAATTAGGAAAGCAAACCATTCACAATAGGTTTTAGAAAAATGAAATGCTTAAAAATTAAGGAAGGCAAAGAACTCTGTAATCAAAACTACACTGTTCTCCTTAGGCCGTCCCTGCCACCAGGAACATCGCAGAAGTCTGAGTCAGGCTTAAGCTGCCTGGAACCTCCCCTGTGGGGCCCTGCCACCAGGAACATCACTGAAGCCAGCCTCAGGCTGAAAACTGCCCTGGACTGCTTCTGCTGGGCCTGTCCTCCCACCTGGAACATCAGAAGACCTCAGCAGGCTCCAGTCAGTGTGAAAAAACTTGGAACTTCACTCCCACGTGGTGAATGTTAGACTTCAGAATGTTAGACATATGTAAAGTATTTACAGAAATAATAGCAGAAAACTTCCCAAACATGGGGAAAGAATCTGATATGCAAATAAGTGAGGCATATAGAGCACCAAACAGTTACAATCAACATAAATCCACACCCACACACATAATAATTAAGATCTCAGACATACAGCATAAAAACAGAATATTAAAAGTTGTCACAGAAAAGATACAACTCACCTATCAAAGAAAGCCTAATAGAATCTTGGCAGACTTTTCAGCACAAACCCTCAAGTCAAGAAGACCTTGGAGTGAGGTATTTCAAGCCCTGAAAGAAAACAGCCTTCAATCCTGACTGATGTACCCAGCAAAACTTTCGTTCAAATTTAATGGAGAAACAAGATACTTCCATAACGAAGAAAAGCTGAAGAAATTCATGTCCACCAAACCAACCCTAGAAAGAGTACTGAAAGACATACTAGACAGAGATAAAAATGACCACAATCCCAAAAACAACAACAGAAAGAAACCACCAGGTAGGATAAGCAATTAAATAAGAGGAAAAGCAAAAAGAAACAACTGGAACATAACATGGTAAAGTCGAGCCAGTACATGGAAATCCATATGGAGAATTCTCAGACTAGGATTGGAAGCCCCATTCAATCCAGCTATCCCCCTCCTGGGCATTTTCCCCAAAGAATTGAAAAGTTCGTATCATAGTGATATATGTGCACCTATGTTCATAGCTGCACAACTTGTGATAGCTAAATCCTGCAAACAACCAAGATGCCCATCAACGGGAGAGTGGATGAAAAAGATGTGGCATTTTTATACAATGGAATATCACTCAGCTATAAAAAAGGATGACTTTGAGGCCTTCATAGGCAAATGGAGACAACTTGAGACTATCCTCATTAGTGACATAAGTAAGAATCATATTTATAAATATTATATTTTGTCTCTGGTGTAAAAAGTAAATAAGAACTATAAGAGTAATAAAACTAAAATGTGTAACTGCTATTGTAAAAAAGAGAGGAAAAGAAAGTGCTCTAAGGGATATAACTTCATGTATGTTTGAGTGTGTAAAATAGAGGACCATATTGCTGAATCTTTGTTGGATCTTTGAGCAGAACTGTTTGTAGTCTGACTGTTTGAATATTTACTATGTACCATTTAACTTTGTAACTTGAATAACTACATCCAGGATGACAGTATGTAATTTATAAATTACTGATTTCTTAGTGGGGCTTTTTCTCCTTTTTCTTTCTTTCTTTTAGAATTCTGTATTGTTGCTACCCTTTTTTCCATTTTTTTTTCTTTCCTTTAAATGAAATGTTAAAAATGTTTAATTGCTATTGTAAAAAAAGAGGAAATAGGAAGCACTATAAAAGATATAGCTGCATGAAAGTTTAGATGTGTGCAATTGATGACCATATTTCTAGGTTCCTGTTGGATTGTTTAACAGATCTGTTTGAACTCTCACTGCTTGAGGGTGTACTTTGTGTGCTTTAATCCTGTAACATGAATAATTATTTCTAAAAGAACAATATGTAATTTTTCAACTAGTGATTTCTTACTGTTTATCTTCTCTTCTTGAAATTCTATAATATTTCTACCTTTTTCCTGTTTTTTTCACTTTAAATAAAAAAATGTATAATCACTATTGTAAAAAAGAGAAAATAGGAAGTGCTATAAAAGATATAACTGCATGTATATTTATGTGTGCAGGATAGTTACCCATATTTCTTAGTTCTTGTTTGATTGTTGAACAGATCTGTTTGCAGTCTCACTGCTTGAGTGTCCATTTTGTTTGCTTTAATTTTGTAACTTGAACAACTATTTCTAGAAGAGCAATATGTAATTTATCAACTAGTGATTTCTTACTGTTTATGTTTTTTTGAAATTCTGTAATATTTCTCTCCTTTTTCTGTTTTATCCCTTTAAATAAAAAATTAAAAAAAAAGAAAAGTTGGTTTTTTGAGAGAATCAACAAAATTGACAAACCCCTAGCTAATCTGATCAAGAGAAAGAAAGAAAAAACCCAAATTCATGTAATAAGAACTGAAAAGGGAGAAATTCCTACAGATCCCATGGAAATTCAAAAGATCATGAATACCTACTTTGAAAATCTCTACTCATATAGAGTGGAAAACACAGAGGAAATGGACAGATTTCTAGAAACATATGTACTACCAAAGCTCAACCAAGAATATATAGCAATTTTAACAACCCAATATCAGCTATTGAAGTAGAAAATGTGATTAAAAACTTATCAACAAAGGAAAGCCCAGGTCCTAATGGATTCATAGATGAATTTTACAAGAAAGTCAGAGATGATTTAATGCCAATACTCCTTAAACTCTTCAGAGAAATTGAGAAGAAAGCAATCCTCTCTAAATCATTCCTACAGGCAAGTATTACTCTGATACTAAAAACAGAGAAAGATCCAACCAAAAAAGAAAACTATAGGCCAGTCTCACTAATGAACATTGATGCAAAGATTCTCAATAAAATACTGGCAAATAGAATCCAGCAAATCATCAAGAAGATTATACATCATGACCAAATGGGGTTCATTCCAGGAATGCAGGAATGGTTTAACATACCCAAATCAATAAATGTAATACACCACATCAACAGAGCCAAAAACAAAAGCCACATGGTCATCTCAATAGATACACAAAAAGCTTCTGACAAAGTCCAATACATGTTCATGGTAAAAACCCTTCAGAAACTCAGAATACATGGTGTCTACCTCAATCTTATAAAGGCCATCTATGACAAACCAACAGCTAACATTATACTAAATGAACAAAAGCTGAAAACTTTCACTTTAAAATCATGAACAAGACAAGGATGTCCACTCTCACCACTCCTTTTCAATATAGTTCTGGAAACACTAGCCAGGGCAATCAGACAAGAGAGAGAAATAAAAGGAGTAAAAATAAGAAAGGAAGAAGTTAAATTATCACTGTTTGCAGATGACATGATACTCTATATAGAAGACCCAAAAAACTCCATTAAAAGACTGCTAGAGGTAATAAACAAGTTCAGCAGTGTAGCTGGATACAAAGTCAATGCTGAAAAATCAATAGCATTCCTGTACACAAACAAAAAACTCACTGAGAGAGAAATTATGGAAATATAAGCCCTTTACAATAACATGTAAAAAAATGAAATACTTAGCAATCAACCTAACTAAAAATTTAAAAGACCTATATACTGAAAGTTATACTATGCTGAAAAAGGAGATTGAAGAGGATATTATAAAATGGAAGGACATTCCTTGCTCTTGGTTAGGAAGAACCAACAATGTGAAAATGGCCATACTCCTAAAACTGTTATACAGATTTAACGCAATCCCAATCAAAATACCATTGATATACCTCACAGATCTAGAGAAAACACTCCTAAAATTCATTTGGAAACAGAAGAAACCTAGAATAATAAAGGCAATTCTGAGCAACAAAAGCAAGGCAGGAGGCATCTCAATTCCTGTCTTGAAACAGTTCTATAAAGCCACAGTGATAAAATCAGCTTGGTCCTGGCAAAGAAATAGACCTAAGGATCAATGGAACAGATTAGAAGATGCAAGCACAACTGCAAAGACACTCAGCCACCTGATATTTGACAAAGGGGCTAAATATGTGCACTGGAAGAAGGATAGTCTCTTTAATAAATGGTGTTGGAAAAATTGGCTCTCCATATGCCAAAGACTGAAACTAGATCCTAGCCTATCACCATGCACAAAACCTCAGAGTCTAAATGGATCAAAGACCTCAATATTAAAACAGAAACACTAAATCTACTGGAAGACAAGGCATGTAGAATTCTTGGAGCCATAAGGGTAGGCATAGAATTCATGAACAAAATACAAACTGCATGGAAACACTTCAAGGATCAACAATTGGGATCTGATATTATGGAAAAGTTTCTGCACTTCAAAGGAAATCACCAACAGAGTGAAAAGAAAACCAAAAGAGTGGGAAAGAATTTTAGCTAGCAATCCCTCAGACAAAGTACTTATATCCAGAACATATAAAGAATTGAAAAACATGAAGCCCCCCAAATTCAAAGACCCTCTCCATAAATGGGCATCTGAGATGAACACACAGTTCTTAGAGGAAGATATACAAATGGCAAATAAATACATGAAGAAATGTTCACCATCACTGGTCATTCTAGAAATGCAAATTAAAACAGCATTGAGATTTTACCTCCCTCCAGAAAGAATAGCGGCCATCAAGAAATCAACTGATAACATATGTTGCCAATGCTGTGGGTGAAAGTGAACACTGCTCCACCGTTGGTGGGAATGTAGACTGGTGCAACCATGATGGAAATCCATATGGATAATTATTAGAAGAGTAGGATTGGAAGCCCCATTCAGTCCAGCTATTCCCCTCCTGGGTATTTTCCCAGAAGAACTGAAAAGTTCCTATCACAGTGATACATGTGCACCCATGTTCATAGCTGCACAATTTGTGATAGTTAAATCTTGGAAATAACCAAGATGGCCATCTACTGCAGAGTGGATGAAAAAGATGTGGCATTTTTATACAATGGAATATCACTCAGCTATAAAAAAGGATTACCTTGACGCCTTCATTGGTAAATGGAGAGAACTATCCTCATTAGTGACATAAATAAGAATCATATATATAAATATCATATTGTGTCTCTAGTGTAAAAATAAGAACTATAAGTGTAATAAAACCTAAATGTGTAATTGCTATTGTAAGAAAGAGAGGAAAAGAAAGGCTCTAAGGGATATAACTGCATGTATGCTTGAGTGTGTAAAATAGATGACCATGTTGCTGAATCTTTGTTGGATCTTTGAGCAGAACTGCTTGCAGTCTCACTGTTTGAATGCCTACTATGTATCCTTTAACTTTGTAACTTGAACAACTACATCCAAGATAACAATATGTAATTTATAAACTAGTGATTTCTTAGTGGGTTTTCTCTTTTTCTTTTTTTCTTTCTTTCTTTTAGAGTTCTGTATTGTTGCTACCCTTTTTCTGTTTTGCTTTTTTTTTCTTCTCTTTAAATAAAATTTTAAAAATGTATAACTGCTATTGTAAAAAAGAGGAAATAGGAAGTGCTATAAAAGATATAACTGCACATATATTTAAGTGTGTAGGATTGATAACCATATTTCTAAGTTCTTTTTGGATTGTTGAACAGATCTGTTTGCACTGTCACTGCTTTAGTGTCCACTTTGTGTGCTTTAATTTTGTAACTTGAAAAACTATTTCTAAAAGAACAATATGCCATTTATCAACTAGTGATTTCTTACTGTATATTTTTTTTGAAATTCTGTAATATTTCTATCCTTTTTCTGTTTTTTTTTTCTCTTTAAAAAAAAACTACACTGTTCTATAAAAGATTAAAGAGGACATCCGATAATGGAAAAATATCTCCTGTTCCTGAATAGGCCAATCCTATATTGACAAAATTATTATATTTCCACATCTGATACATAAATTTAATACAATCTCATGCAAAATACCAATTCACAGAACTAATGAAAACAATCTTAAAATTAATATGGAACCAGAAGTGACATAGAGTAGCAAAACCAGTCCCGGGCAATAAAAGTAAAGCAAGAGGAATCAAAATCACAGAGCTCAAGTTATATTACAAATCTCCAGTGATGAAAATGATATGGTGCTGGCACAAAAACAAATGTGCAGATCCATGAAACCAAATGTAGAGTACAGAAACAACTCTTAGGCACATTTAGCCATCTGATTTTTGACAGAGAGGATAAAAATAAACTGGGGGGAATATAACCTAATAAATGATGCTGGTTGAATATAGACCCACATCTCTCACTATATATTAAACTAAAATCAAAATGGATCAAAGATGTAAATATTAAAACAAAAACAACCCACTTGAAGACAAAATAGGTGAAAGCTCTGGAGACATAAGCAGAAGGAACTCCAATAATGCAAAAAAGAACATCAAGAATCAGAACATGGGATTGATCCCATCAAATTAAAAATCTGCACAGCAAAGGAAATGACCAACAGAGTGAAAAGACAATCTATAGAATGGAAAACAGAATGTTGTTATCTACTTATCAAACAGAAGACTAATACCTAGAATAGATAGGCAATTCCAAAAATATTAGAATCTCCCCAAATAAAAAATTAATCAAGAAATGGGCAACTGAAATAAATGGATGCTTCTCAGAATAAGGACAAATGGTCAATAAATACATGAAAAAATGTTCAACATCTTTGGCCATCAGAGAAATGCAAATTAGAACAATGCTGAGGCTCCATCTTACTCCAGAAAGAATGGGCATTATCCAGAATTAAACAGTAATAAATGCTGATCAGCTATGTAAAAGGAGTTTTCTATATGATTAATGGAAATGTGCAGCAACACAATCTCTATGGAAATCAATATTGAGAGTCCTCACAAAACAAAAATGGAAATCACATTCAACCAAGCTATGCCCCATCTAGGTAGCTTCCCAAAAGGGTTAAAGACATCATATTACATTGATGCCTGCCTGTGCGTGTTTATGGCAACACAGCTCATAATAGCTACGTCACAGGAGTGGACTGTATGTCAATCAACAGATGAATGGATAAAGAAAATGTGGTATTGATACACAATTGAGTACTATTCTACTATTTAAAAAATCATAGTGCTGAGTCCTTTGTAGGAAAATGGATGTACCTTGAGACCATAATGTTAAGTGAAATAATCAGGCATGAAAGTTTAAATATCACATGGTTTGTCTCATATGAGAAACTCAATGCATAAAAAGTGAAAGAGAAAAAAAAAAGATCGATAGCATAAAAAGACAGATCTTTTGAAAAATGGAAAAGAACCAAAAAATTGAGGAGGAAAGAGGAGAGGGATACAAAAAAGGAACCAAGATATTATGGTTAAATATGCTATGTACACGTACCGGTTTTCCATGATGAATGTAATCATTATGTAATGCAAACCTGTACTAGTAAGAAAAAACATTGAAAAGAGAAGCCTCAAGGAGTAAACAGGATCATCCCCCTTCTATGGATGTGATACTGAAGCAAAAAGAGGAACAGAGGTTCTGGAAGTCCCTAGATGGTAAGAACTGTGATTCTTTTTTTAATTCTATGGAAAAAAATGAATGAAATTTCAAGACAAAATAGGGAATCTAAATGATGGCTCTAGCACTGTGTGCTTGACTCTTAACCACAACCTAAACTATCATTACAATTTAATGTATTTTTCTCAAAGCACAAGTCCTTCTGAAAACAATTAAGAAGATCCAGTAGGGGCTGGGGATTTAGCTCAGCAGCATAAGCTCCTGCCTTGCTAGCACGCAGTCATGAGTTCGATCCCTGTTACCAATAAAAAAAAAAAAAGATCCAGTAAATCAGTAAATTATACAACAGGATTACAAAAGTAAAGATAACTATGGGAAGGCAGTATTCTAAGATGGTTTCACAATTCCTGCCTTCTGATGTATACCATTTAACACACTTCCCTCCATTGAATTTGGGGCAGACTTTGTAAGTATAACAGGATAGTCACTCTTATGATTAGGCTCTGCTGACCAAGGCAGTGACCTTAGGAAAGGGAGGCCATCATCACAGTGCCTGACCTCATCAGTGGAGTCTTCATCCTGGAGAAGAGATTCTAATTGAAGAACAGGTATCTGATGTGCAAGAATTTCTGTTACTTGTCTTTAGGCAGCAGGAGCATGTGGTGAGTACTTGAAGTCATCATTTAGGAGACAAAAATGATTTTTTGGAAGATACCCATCAAAGAACAAATGCTGCCAAAAACTCAAGTCAGTTAGGAGAAATACCTGAGCTTCAGATGGAAACACAGCCAGCTGAGCACCTGAGCAGAGATCCCATGACTCTGTCCCTAGATGTGTGTTGTCGAGACCAGAAATCATAAATTGGTATGGCCTTGAGCCATGATGCTTGTAGTGATTTGATGCTTAATGATAGAAAACTAATACAACATTTACCTCCATAAACATGATTTGTTTTATTCAGCTAAAATTGGATGTGTCAGATTGGTTTAATGATTAAAGAAATATATTCTGACTAGGGCAGAATCTTATAGAAATGTTGAAATATGAGAATAAATAAAAAATTGCCAAATAAAAACCAATGTGAAAAATGAAAAGGATCAATATTAACGGAATAGATTAGGAAAAAAATTTGTTGCACTAACAAGGGTGGCTTATCCTGGCCAAAATGTTACAACCCACGGTATGATCTACACGAGTGAACTAAGAAATGCCTAAATAGCGCTGCAACACACACATGTTGAATGTATCTGTGAGGATGTTTCTATAAAGAGCTTAGCATTTGAATTCATAGACAGTCAAAGTAAATAAGGTTGTCCTTACCGGTGAGGACAGGCCCCATCCAATCTATTTGTCACCTGAGTAGAACAGGATGGTGGAAGGAGGGCAAAACTGGCTTCTCTGATGACACTGAGACATCTGTCTTCTCCTGACCCTCAACATCAGCATTTCTGGTTTCAGGTCTTGAACTCAAACCAGAACTTAAGCCATCACCCCTCCACCGGCTTCCTCAGACTAAATCAAACCATCAATTTTTCTGGTCCTCTAACATGCACATGGCAGGTTATGGGACCTTTGTAATCCTATGAATCAATTCCTATAATAAATCACCTCTTGTCTCTTTCAGGACAGGATCACCATATATATATATATATATATATATATATATATATATATATATATATATATATATATGTGTGTGTGTGTGTGTGTGTGTGTGTGTGCGTGTGTGTGTGTTTTGTACATGTTTTAATATATTTTATCTATTTCTCATATATGTTTAATATGTGTGTATATATATATGTACATATGGTGTATATATGTATATCCCTGTGTATGTATATGTCCTATTGATTCTCTGTCTCTTGAACCCTTTCTAACACAAACTATGACAACCATTCACTGCTATGACATAAATACCTATGCACTTTTAAAATGATAAATGAACATCAAAGATTAAGTTGAACAATTTTAAGAGAGTGAGTTAGACATATTTAAATATCTGTATTTATAACACATCAAATTTTCATTATAAATAAAATTTTGATGAAAAAAATTTGATATCAACCTAAACATGTATGGGAGGGAGCATATTTTTCACAATTCACTTGAAGACTGAAGACATTGCCCTAGGGTAAGGGACTTTAGCTTTCCTGGTATCTAATAATTTCTTCACAACTTATTAACTGAGAAGTTTGTTTCAGAGATTATAAGGTGGGACTAATACACTTTATAACATTCTTGCAAATAGCTAAGTTTATCTGTAACTGACTATCTCAGTGTTCAGTACCAGTATCTTCTTTTCTTATATTGCAGCTATGTTACTACTCAAAAAAACACTTATTGATCTGATGTAAAATAATTAATTTTAACCATTACTGCCACAGTAATAATTTCTTGCAATTACAAGGAGCAATCTGGTCTCTGACAAATAACTGAAAACATAAGCATCATTAAAATAGACTGATTTCTTTTTTTAGCTAGTTTACTTCTCACCTAGATGAATCAAATATCATAAAGAAATATCTGAATTTTATGAATATTACACGTATGAAATATAAGTGTCTACAGATTACTAAAATTCCATATTTTACAAGAAAAATGGAGAAATACAAATCTGACCCTATAAAAATGGTTCATGAATAACCCCTGTTTCTGAAGATAGCACATCCTGGTACAACTAATGACTGTTTCAATCAAGAATATTTTCTTTAAGCTTCACAAGGAAATTTGAATGATAAACATGCCTTTATTTTTTGCAGTGAAATTAGTTTGCCTGAGACTGATGAATGTCTTGTACTAGCAAACTTTAAATAAATATGTGCAAAATGAGAAATTTTAGATTTATCAAAAACATTAACAAATGTTAGACTGAGGTTTCAATAGGCTCATATAACTCACAAACTAGAAGCGAGAAGCAGATTATATTTCTATTTTATCCCTAAAATGAGTAATCCTAAGAAATTTATTAATAGGACTAAAATTACAAATGTAAACAATAGTGGGCCTATCCAATAAAGGTTTTTTAATCAAACAGTTCATTATCTTTCTACATTAGGATTTTCTGTTACTGTATCTGAAATGTTCAAGAAATTGTTCATAGATTAGATTTCTGGCACATCTTTACAGCTATCTATCCTGTGTCTATTTGTAACTTTCATCGAAAATTTCTTAAATCTTTCTGATTATATGGTCTGTTAGCAAATAGAAAGAATGGATCAACAACCACAACAAAAAAAAAAATAGCAAGGCTGCTCTTACACGTGCTCCTACACAAATACACCTTTTACACCTTCTAACTGTCCATTTTAATTTTTTTAAGGTAAACAAATTTAAATTTGGTCTCAAACTGTGTAAAGATTTAGAAATATTTTTATACCTATCTAACTGGAATTCAGTCTTAGTAAAGTGATTGAAAGTTGTTTATGCATAATTTTATTTAATCATATTTATTCACATCTCTTTATATCGCTTATTTTCAGACTTTTCATAAGAAATAATTGATTTTGCAAAAATAGAGTGTTTGCAAAAGCAGTCCTTTCAAAGCAAGCATTAGCAACAACGAGTCAAATGAACCATTCAGTACTAACAAAATGTTTTATGGCCAAGCACCACAATATCATTTTTATAAAAAGATGTAAAATGTATGTAAAAATATAAATTCCACCTTGATTTTTTGCACATTGCATGTTCTAATTATAAAAATTTGATTCATACACAGTACATGCTATAGTTCTGACAGTGAAACTGTGATAAAACACAGAGTACAAATTTTAATTACACACAGTTCTAATACAATGAGCACTGCAGCATTTCTGTCATCTTTGAAATGGTAACAGAATGAAAAAAGTTTTTGAAATATGAGCATGAAGGTAATGAGATCAATAAATGTCAGCTAGAAAAAGTAATCACAACTCCTGAGACTCACTGACCTTTCTGCAAATTCCAGAAATAATAGAGTAGCTTAGGATGAGGAATTCTTTAACAATGAGAAACTGATACAATTATAAGAAGAAAGGGAAGCAGAGGTTGCCCTATGACATCAAAAACATTGCCTATAAAGGTAATTTTGACACAATAATTTATTCTCGTGCTTTTTTTCTAAGGTCACCACCAAGATAGATCACAAATCTTTGGTCTTTACAGACACAAAATTTCCATTGACGCTTTCTGAATACTGAAATACCTGCTTTATAAGCTTTTTGCTTTGTAATGTTTAGCATTCTAATAGAATTTAATACTATAGTTGATTAAATTTGAATACTCAAAGTGAAAATACTGTATTTTGGTGCTTGTAAAATCTGTCAGTATCAGAATATAAATTAGAAAAATTCAATTTGGGTAAATGTCTCAAGGAGTTTATGGAAAAAAACTTAATCAATGTAAAATGTTCAGCATTTGAGTATAAAATGAAAATCAAGTTCAAATGATATTTTTGAAGTCTACAAAATTTTGTAAGCTACTAGAAAATAATAGTGTCAGTATGAGTAGGTTTCCACAGGGATAGAAAGGACCAGAGCAGATATTTTCAGTTTTCATGACATTTATCTTAAGATTAGACTGAAGCTGATATCACAAAATGTGTTAATATTGTAATAGAAAATGCAGGGTCTTTTATCCTAACAAATTAGAGAGAAGTTCATGTGAATCACAGGTATTCATAAGAGAAGTAGAAATCACAAAAAAGAGAAAGTCAGAGATAAGAGCCACAGAATCTCCTTGTAAATCCTATTCCTGTACTTGGCCGACACTCACGCTAGACATGCAGTGGGCAAACTCAGGCAGCCCAGGCAAAGCTGAAAAACTGCACTAAGGTTTGAGGTCCCAGCCAAAGGGCAAAGTAGGCAATCACAATACCCAGGTAACAGTTCAAAATTACTTGACACATGAAGAATCAGGAACATGTAACCAAGATTTAAAAAAATAATAATGATTTGAGGTTCAAGTTGCAAAGGAAGAAAAAAATCAGATACTGATTTTAAAATAGCTATTTTAACTATGGTCAATAAAAAATATGATGGCATTGCAGGGGAAAAAACAGTTGCAAAAGAATTAAAAGGCAAAGAATAAAACCAGACAAACAGTAGAACTGAAATCAACAACATCTGAAATTTTTAAATTGAATTTACTAAAAAACAAAATGGAGATAACAAAAAGTTAAGAAACTTGACAAATCACAAAAAATACTTAAAATGAAGAATAGAAAGAAAAAAAGATTGAGATAAGATAAAGAGTGACTGAGGGAACTTGTAATTGCAATCATAGGTGAGGCTTAGCAATGAAGCAGAAAAATACATGGAGGAATGAATAAAACCTTTATGAATTTGGGGAAAGATAGATTTAGAGACTCAAAAAACTCAGTGAACTCCAAGCAAGATAAATATGAAGAGAACCAGGACCAAGCACAGATGAAAAAAATGTTGAAATCTGAGTGAAAAAAAACCATGAAAACAGCAACAGAAAATGACAGGGGGAAAATTTGAATGCTCAATAACTCCTTATCAGAAAAGTTGAAGCCAAAAACTGGTGGAAACCCATTTTTAGAGACTAAGAACAGTATGAGCTCAGAAATCTATATTTAGTGAAAATATCTTTTAAGAATGAAAGTAAAAGTGAAAGCATCTTATTTTAAAATAAGGTAACAATAAAAGGATTCATTGCCAGAAAAAATTTAGTATTATAAAAAATGCTGACTCCTCTGTGGAGTCTGCCTGGGAAGGCCCTGATCTGCAGGCTGGCATAAGTGTTCCAGGCTGGAAGGTGGAGCGAGAAGTGGATGTCCTGTGGGGCTCTGGGCCACCCTCGAGGTCAGTAAACTGGGAACTTTTCTCACAACAAGAAAGGGACTATATTGAATAGGAGTGGTGAGAAGGGACCTCCTTGTCTTGTGCCTGATTTCAAGGATTCCACAGTGAATCCATCACAGCTTGAGCTTGTCTTCACTGAGAGAAGTGTGGCTTGAAGATTAGTGACTGTGAGAATGGACCATCCATGCATTGCTGTGATGAATCCTAGTAGATCACGATGAGAGAAGACAAGATGGCCAATCAGTGAGCAACAAAATACAAAGCCTCCTGGGAGAAACAACTCATACACCAGAATAAAGCACCCTGGAGAGACCCAGACAGGAGGAGATGGATCCTCTTGACACAGGAAGAAATTAAAACATAAAAAAGCTCATCAAATACTTCGGGACAACTGAGACAGCTGAAGATTGTGGGACACAGCATTTTCATGGTGACCCAGCAAGTGTGCACCAGCTTGGATCCACACCGGCCAGTAGAGCCGCCCAGACTCGTTCCCACCGCCACTTGCAGGAAGAACTTCAGCGCTGAGGTCCGGGGTTGGTGAACCCAATGGAGAGTGGAGCCAGTAAAGGGACTTTCATTAATCCACGGTCAGTGCTGGGAATGAGAGCCCCCCCACATGGGAGGGGAATGACTAAATGGGTGACATGTTGGAATCGAGCAGGAGGAGCCTGAACTGGGAGTGACAGTGACTTCAATTGATTGCTCCCTCCCCAGAGCAGATTCATGGGATTTGCTTGGACTGGGCCACACCCCTGGCTGGGACCCAATGAGCCATCCCAAATCAATTCACTGTGCTAAGTGGGTGAAAGGCCCCTGCAGTTTGGTTGGCCTAGTGGGGAGGGGCAGGCATATGCAGCCTGCTTACACCTCAGTGACAAGAGCAGGCAGGAGAGGGCAGGTGTCCCCTGACAGTGTGCTTTGCAGGAACCATGGCCAACAGGGAAGGGGGTTGGGACCTACACTGTAACCTGTGTGGAAGAAGCCAGGGCCATGACAGGAGACAGAGGCAGGAGGAGTCCCCCAGCCTAGAACCCTGAGAACACTGAACCAGGAGAAGGAAAAACAAGGGAGACTGAGGGTGGCAAACACACATCAGACATGGCTTCAATGGACATTAAGAGATATCTTCGGGACCTTGTAGACAAGCTCAAAACTGAAATATTAAATCAGGTAAAGCAGGATATGAGTAGAGTAATAAAAGAAATGCTCTCAGGAAGCATCTCTCAGGATGATACAGACGGAAGAAGGGAGGAACACAAAAAAGGAGAGAAATATTCGATAAAGAATATAAAGGAAATATAGAATACATGAAGCAGATTCAAAGAGACTATCAGGAAATTAAAAACTCCATTGAAAGCTGGCAAAATGCCTTAAAAGAAACTAAGGATAGACTATCAAAACTTGAAAACAAGTTGGCAGTGTGTGATGATGAAAGGAAAGATCTCTTAAAAATAACAAGGAAACAGGCAGTAACAATACAAAGGCTAGAATATGACAAGAGAACCTAACAATTTAAGAAAAAGAAATGTGAACAAAGAAGCAGGAATACATACAAGTGAATTACGAAGGCTATTCATGGAAATAATTAAGGAAAACTTCCCAAGCATGAGAAAAGAAAATGACATTCGGTTGTGTGAGGCATACAGAACTCCAGCCACCTACAACCAAAACAGAGCTACACCCAGACATATAATAATCAAGATACCAGAAATTCAATATAAAAACAGAATATTAAAAGCCATCAGAGAAAAGAAACAGATTACCTATAAAGGTAAGCTCATCAGAATCATAGCTGACTTCTTGACACAGACCATCAGATCAAGAAGAGCTTGGAACAAAGTATTCCAAGCCCTGAAAGAAAATAAGTTCCAGCCCAGATTGATGTACCCTGCAAAACTGTCACTAGAAATTAATGGAGAAACAAGATGCTTCCATGACACAGAGGAACTGGGCGAGTTTGTGACCACCAATCCAACCCTACAGAGAATGCTGAAGGACATTCTAGAGAGAGAAAAAAAAAATACCAGGATTTTAGGAACAGTGGCAGAAAGGCCTCAACGAGTGGGGCAGGCTGTAGAATGAAGGAGAAAACTAGACAAACAAAGGCAGGAAAATAGCATGGCAGAAATGAGGCAGAGAAGGATAACTAGAAACTCTAACATAGATGTCCTTGATACACTATATTGTTAATAGTGCACCAGGATTTAAAACCCACATTACTCACACTACTCTGCTTAGATGCATTATATTCTGTTCCAGTCATTCTACCTGTACTAGATTTGAGGTCACAGACAATAATCCCAAAAATAACAGGATATAGTACGGTAATCATCCTTAATTTCTTATTAATCTAAAGCTCTGTGAAGCCTACACTGTTTTACCATGATTGATCGTAATAGAATCTAGTTTGTTCAATTGCGGTTTTGCATTGATAGATTTTATTCAAAGCTGTTATGATTGATAGTATCAAGTCTGAGAGTATAGGCAACTGCACTTAAGATGACAAGATCTAGTAGAATATCCACTATGGTTTGATTATTATCTGCTTTTGAAGTTTTATACTGTCTACAGTGTTTTATTTTTACTACTATTATTATTTACTGATATACTCAATTATACTGCTATATTCAGTTATGCCTGATGATGTAGACATTCTATTGAAGATAATAAGAAACAACACAGTAATCATTGTAGATCACCTTGTACTATGGTTTTATATGACTTTTTGGTTTCATGTTTTTATAGGAATTTGTTTTGTTTTGTCTTGCTAAGTTTTTTTCTTCACTCTAAAACAGAAAGTATAGAAATACATGCAGAGATTCATGCATGCATAGCTGTTCACACTCTCACTGTTTGACTATCTACTTTGTATGCTTTAATTTTGTAACTTGAGCAACTATTTCTAAGATGACAATATGTTATTTTATCAACTAGTGATTTCTTTTTTTTTTTTTTTTTGGAATTCTGTATTACCTCTACCCTTTACATGCTTTTGTTTCTCTTTAAATTTAAAAAAAGAGTCTTTAAATCCTCAGACATGATATTTATTTAGGTATTATTTACTTTATCTCAGTAAGATTTTAAAGCTTTAAGTTTATAGAAATACATGTAGAGACTCATGCATGCATAGCTGTTTACAGTCTCACTGTTTGAATATCTACTTTGTATGCTTTTATTTTGTAACTTGAACAACTATTTCTAAGAGGACAATATGTAATTTATCAACTAGTGATTTCTTACTGTTTATCTTTTTTAAAATTCTGTATTATCTCTACCCTTTACATGTTTTTTTCTCTTTAAATAAAAACAATGCTAAAAAATAAAATAAAATAAATGTTAAAAGGAATCTTCCATGCTGAAAGGAAAAAGGAAAAATACCATACAAAAGTTCTAATCAGAAAAGTATTCAGTTGCAGGTATGAGGGGGTCAAAAGCCACAGAGTCAGCACTATACCTGGGAATTCTGTACCTGCACATTGACTCAAGCTTAGGTTGAAAATATATGGAACAAAATGCACCTGTACTAAAAACATAAGGACTTTTTACTAGTCATTATTTTCTAAACAATACAGCATACCAGCTACTAACATATCATTTACACTGCATTATTATAAGTAATCTAGGGACAATTTAAAGTACACGGGTAGGTATGCATAGATTGCATGGAAATACCACATTTTTTATAAAAGACTGGAGCATCAATGGATTTTGAAATTCCCAAGCCTTCTGGACCCAAATCCAAGCAAATATGTAATGAATGATTTTTTTCCATTTAATATCAATTAACATCCATAGGACTATTTCAAGCAAATATTATGGTATGGTACTATAATGGTACTTGTGATACTAGAATGCAAGTAAATTTAATAAACATGACAGCCATAGAAAATGAAAGGGACAGGAAAGGATACTTATAGAATCACAATTATTCTACACCACACATTGAATGACAAATGTTATTTCTAAGTAGGTACAGGTGGTAAAATGTAGGAAACTTGCTGAAAAAGGCAGTAGTTACACTAAAATAGTATGCAAAATCTGTCAAATAGACACAATAAAGCAGAAAAAGAATAGTGAAAGAAAAGCAAAGATAAACATAAACAAATAACCCAGTTGTAGCTTAGCACAAATACAATGCTCTCAGCAAGAATTAATTAAATACTAACAGATTAACCATGGCAATTAAAAGGCAGATATCAAAACAGGCTAAAAAACAAAACAAGACCCACATATATGTTATCAATAAAATTTGTATTTTAATATAATACGCTTGTTGAAGGTAAACAGGTGGAAAAAGACATACAGCACAAATAGTAATTAAAAATGCTGGTGTGGGACCAGGAATTTAGCTCAGTGGTACAGCTCCTGCCTAGCAAGTGTGAGGTCCTGATCTTGATATCTGGTACCAATTTAAAAGAAAGATAAGAAGTGCTGGCATGGCTATGCCAGTATCAAACAAAATAAACTACATGCTAGAGCATTACCAGAGACAAAGAGACATATTTTATGGGACAATCAATTCAGCAGAAAGAAATAACAGTCATAAATATGAGTATGTATAGTAATAGAACTTTACATGAGTCCCCCAGAAGTAAAACTCAGGGGTAAATCTGCAATTCTGCAATCACAGTTGAAGATTTTAACACCTTTGACAATATAACAAAACTGAATACATAGGTAGTCTGAAAAGTCACTGCCAACCCTTTAAAGTAACTGGTATTTATAGATTACTCCATTAATAATACAAATTATGTGTTTTTTCATCTTCATTTGTAATATTTTTTGTTGTGGTACATGCTGCCAAGGGGAATCCAAAACAAACCAGCCAGCTCAGCACAGTGTACACCACAGGGGTAGGATGAAGCCACCCAGATAAGTCCAAAACAATAGTGAGAAATCAAACCAGTGGGTGAACCAAAGGCCTATAGAGACAAAAGCAGACTCAGGTGTGGGCACACATGCCAGTGGTGGCTGGGACCAGCAAGATTGAGACCAGATTCTGTCCAAGGTACACACACAACCCCAGGTGAAACCAGCAGTGTGGACGAGTCTGAGGCAGCAGTGAGATACTAACAGTTGGGAAGTTAGGTGAACCTTCCTTGTGCTTCAGCAAGCAGACATGCAAAATAGAAGTGGGTAGGGCCACCATTCTATATCACAGAGAATTCTAGCAATAGACCAGTCCCAGTCCCCACAGTAAGAGGCCAAGGTCAGCTCTGTATCCAGCACAAATCCTATAGCAAACCTCACTGGAGTACACAGCACATTTCTGGGAACTGACTTGGACATACCATAGACCTTTGAACACCAGAGGAACTACTTTTATTTGTTTTATTTGTTTGCCTGATTTATTATTCTTTTTCTGTCTGGTTGGGGTGTTTTGTTGTGTTGTGTTGTGGTTATTTTTATTTTGGCTGGGTTTTGATTTTGTTGTTGGTAAAATCACTCCACTAAGGGGAAAAACCATTGTGTACTATTGCTGGTATATGCTCAATTTTATTATATAACTGTAGAATCTGATCTCATGGCCAAAGGTATCAGGTTAATAGCTACCAGAGTTTGTCAGTAGCTCACCTGTACTTAATGCTATTGCTATTGTTAGCTGAACTGCTTTAGCCAGGATATCATACATGTGTTAATCAGTTTTCTCCCTTTTGTAGTAACACTGACCATAGTCTAGTACCAAAGGACAAAGTGCTGAACCAAATAGTAACTTTTCAACCTCAACAAATATGGAAGGTAGGTTCTTGTGATAGATGTAAAGAACCACATATATCTAGAAGACATTACCAAATAACAAACATCTCCTAGGGAAGCTCAGTACTAGAGATAAAGCTATCTACCATAAGAAATTGGCAAGTAGCAACAAGAGAAAATAAAATAAAAATTAGAAAACATAAAATGACAAAACATAGAAGCAAAATGTAATCCCAGTATCCCAGCCCACCTAGGACAAGCCCAGATCACAATGCAATAGAAGACGCTTGAAGTCAAGCAATAAAACTTTCTGAAGGAAACCATGAATGTCCAACATGGGAAAGAAATGGAAGCCATGAAATAGATCCAAACAGAAATCTAAGAGATTAAAACCTCCATCAAAAGTGTATGCAAAAGATTAAATGAAGGCAAGAATAGAATACCAGATCTAGAAGACAGGATTGCAGGTAGTGGCCATGTAAAGAAAGATATATTAAAAATAGCAAGAGACCATGAAAAGTCAATTAAACAACTGCAAGATGAAGCAAAGAAACACAAGATGAATTGGAGTCAGTGAGAAAGCTGGAGACAGCATGAATGCCATAAAAAATCTCTTCATAGAAATAATAGCAGAAAACTTCCCAAACATGGATAAAGAATGTGACATGTAAATAAATGAAGACTATAGAACTCCAAACAGCTAAGGCTGAAATAAATCCACATACAGGCATATAATAAAGATACCAGAAGCTCCTCATAAAAACATTATTAAAAGCAGTTAGATAACAAAAGCAAATCACCTATAAAGGAAAGCTCATCAGAATCATAACAGACTTTTCAACAGAAACCCTCAAATCAGGGAGAACTTGGAGTTAGGTATTTTAAGCTCCAAAAGAAAACAACCTCCAACCTAGATTGATGTACCTTACAAAATTATCTTTCAAAACTAATGGATGAATAAAAGACTTCCATGACAAAAAACACCTGAGGAAATTCATACCCACTAAACCAACTCTTCAGAATGCAATGAAAGAAAAAATGAAAAATGCAATCACAAGAATACCAACAGAAGGAAATCACCAGGTAGTGCAAGCAATTAAACAGAGGGGAAAGCCAAGGAACCAAAAACAAGAAAGTACATTAGAAAAATAGGCTAATACATATCTGTTATAGAAATCAATATAAATTGTCTTATTTCACCAATCAAAAGAAAAAGACTGGCAGAATTGATCAAGAAGCAAGATTCAAAAATATGTTGCATTAAAAAACACATTTAACTCAAAAAGAAATTTAGAGACCAAAAATCAGAGGATGAAAAACAATACTCTATGCCACAAGAACCCAGAAAAAATCAGGGACACCAGTCCTATTTGAAGACAATGAAAACTTCAAGCCAAGACTAATCAAAAGAGACAAAGAAGGTCCATACATTCTTGAGAGAATACTCCAAGAAGAAGAGATAACAATCATAAATATATATGCACCAAATATAAGTGCACCCAACTACACAGAACAAATATTAACAGACATGAAGAATCAAATAAACATTAACACAATTGTAGTGCGGAAACTTATACTCCACCTTCACAATTAGATAGATCAACTATACAAAAATCAACAAAGAAAAATAAGAATTAAAAAACTGTAAAAAAATGGACTTAGTAGATGTCTACAGAGTGTTTCACCCCACAACTTTAGAATACACATTCTTCTTAGCTGCCATGGGATGTGCTCCAAAATAGAGCGCATGCCAACCCATAGAACATGCTTATGCAAATGCAGAGGAATTTAAATTATACCATGCATATTGTATAACAACAGTGCAAAGAAATTGGAAGTCAGCAGCAAAAGAAACCACAAAAAACACCCAAACACATGGAAAATGAACAACCTACTGAACAACCAATGACAATGGGTCACTGAGCAAATTTTTTAAAATTAAGCACAATTAAATGAAAATACTGATATAACATAACTTATGGGATGGAATGAAAGTAGTGAAACAAGGGAAATCTACAGGAGTGAATTCTCACATCAAGAAAACAGAACAAGTTCAAATAAACGATTTAATATTAAACCTCACACTCCTAGAAAAGGAAGAACAAATCAAACCCAAATTTCATATGAGACAGGAAATTATAAAGATCAGAGCAGAAATTAATACAATTGAGACCAAGAAAACAATACAAAGAATCAATGAATTTAAGAGTTAATTCTTTGAAAGATTAAATAAAGAGGCCAGGGGTTTAGCTCAGCAGCCTAAGTGCCTGCTTGGCAAACCCGAAGTCGAGTTCGATCCCCGGTTAAAAAAAAAAAAAAAAAAAAAGATTAAATAAAGTTGATAAACCCCAGGCCAACTTTATCAAAAGGAGGAAAGAAAAGACCCAAATTCAAATAATTAGGAATGGAAAGGGTGAAATCAATGGATCCTATGGAAATCATGAAGATTCTCAGAGCTTAATTGAAAAACCTGTAATGGAATAAAATGGAAAACACAGAAGAAATGGGCAGACTCCTAGAAGCATATGAATTACCAAAACTGAATCAATATGATATAAATATTCTAAATAACATGATATCAATCAATGAAATTGAAAATGTAATTAAAAACCTACCAACAAAGAAAAGTCCAGGTCCTGATGGATTACTGCTGAATTCTATAATAATTTTAGAGAAGCTCTAATGCCAGTAATGGTCAAACTCATTAATTAAATTTAAAGGAAACAATACTTACAAAATCATTCCTGGAAGCAAGTATTAGCCTGATACTAAAACTATAGAAAGTTCCAGCAAAATAGAAAACAACAGGCCAATTTTTCTAATGAAAATAGATGAAAAATCCTCAATAAGATACAAAAAAACTGAATGCAGAAAATCATTGAGAAAATTATTTATCATTTTGAAGCAAGATTCATCCAAGGAATATAGGAATGGTTCAACATACACAAATCAAAAAATTTAATACACCAGACTAACAGAGCCAATGACAAAAATCAAATGGTCATCTCAATAGATGCAGAAGAAGCATTTGAAAAAGTCTAACACTCATTCGTGATTTAAAAAAAGAAACCTCCAGAAAATTAAAATAGATGGTCTTTAGTTCAATCTGATAAAAAAAATCCATTTATGATGAACCAACAGCCAGCATCATACTACATGGACAAAATCTGAAAGCTTTCACTCTGAAGTCAGGAGCAAGACAAGGATGTCCACTATCACCATTCCTATTTAATATAGTTCTATAAATATTAGAGCAATTAAACAGGAGAAAGAAATAAAAAGAATAAAGATAGTAAAGGAAGAACTAAAATTATGATTATTTGCATGATACTCTGTATAGAGCACCAAAAACTCCACCAAAGACTTCTAAATTGAACAACCAAATTCAGTAGCCTACCTGGATAACAAATCAACACTCAAAAATCAATAGCATTCTTGTACACACACACAGAGAGAGAGAGAGAGAGAGAGAGAGAGAGAGAGAGAGAGAGAGAGAGAGAGAGAAACTCATTGAGAGAGAAATTAGGAAACCCAAACCCTTCACAATAGCACCCAAAAATGTGAAATACTTAGGAATCAATCAAATGAAGGAAATAAAGGTTCTACACATTGACAATTTTAGTACTTTAAAAAAAAAGAAGATTGAAAATGATAATAGAAAATGGAAAGATATCCCTTGTTCATGGATAGGGAAAACCAATATCGTGAAATGACCATACTCCCAAAACTATTAAACAGTTTTAATGCAATCCTGATCAAAATACCATTAGCATACCTCTCGGAACTAGAGAAAATACTCTAAAAATTCATTTAAAACCAGAAGAGAATTAGAATAGCAAAAGCAATTCTGGTCAAAAAAGACAAGGCAGGAAACACTACAGTCCCTGACTTGAAATTATGCTACAAAGCTAATATGATAATATCAGACAGTGCTGGCAAAAAACAGAAGTGAGGATTAGTGGAACAGATTAGAACATACAGAAATAACTCCAAGCACACTCAGGCACCTTATCTTTGACAAAGGGGCCAAGCATGTTCACTGGAAGAAAGATAGCATCTTTATCAAATAGTTCTGGACAATCTGGCTCTCTGCATGACAAAGACTAAAACTAGACAATTGTCTATCACAATGGACTGAACTAAAGTCAAAATGAATCAAAGATCTAAATATTAAATCAGAAACACTAAGTCTATTGGAAGAGAAAGTAGGTAGAAATCTTGAAGACATAAGTGTAGGCAGAGAGTTCATGAACAATATCCAGCCTGCAAAGGAAATAATTCAAAGAATGAACAAATGGAATCACATCTTATTAAAAAGTTTTGCATATTAAAAGAAATAACCAACAGAGTTAAAAATAATCCACAGGATGGGAAAAATTTCCAGCCAGTTGTCCCTCAGATAAAGTATCTCTATCCAGAACATATAAAGAATTGAGAAAACTCAGTACCCCCAAAATTCCAATACCCAACCGAAAAATGGGCATCCAAGATGAATACATACTTCTCAGAAAAACAAAATACAAATGGCAAATAAATATATGTGAAAAATATTCAACATCATGGTTATTAGAGGAATGCAAACTTAAATGTCACTGACATTCCATCTCAGTCTAGAAAGAATGTCTGCCATCAAGAAATTAACCAATAAATGATGGAGAGAATGTGGGAAAAAGGAATCATTCTCCACTGTTGGTGGGAGTGCAGACCGGTGTAACCATTGTGGAAATTTCTCAAAAAGCTAGGATTAGAGGTCCTATTCAACCCAGCCATTTCCTTTCTGGATATCATCTCAAAAGAATTGAAACATCTTACCACAGTGATATATATGTGAACCCATGTTTATAGCAGCACAATTTGTAAAAGCTAAGTCCTGGAATCTACTCAAATGCTCATCAACCATGGAATGGATAAAAAAGATGTGCTATATTTATATAATGGAGTACTACTCAGCCATAAAGAAGTAAACCTGAGTCTTTTATAGGTAAATGGATGCAACATGAGGACAGAGTCATAAGTGAAATAAATTAGACTCACATGTGTAAACATCATATTGTCTCCCTGATGTGAGAAACACAAAGTGTGAATAATGCCTGAAGTGTCCAGTATATATTGTGAGATGGGAAGAAACTGTTCAAAGGGGAAGGGGAACAAGGATTGGGGAGAGGGGAAAAGAAGGAATGGAAACAGAAAAAAGGCATTTCAGTTATGCTGTTTGAAACTGTTAGTTCATTGATAGGGAAGGAAAAAATTTTAATACTGATATCTGCTACTCTGAATATTACTTTAAAGATAAAAATATGAAATGTATTAAATATTGTTGTTCTATTGTTTTTGTTATGAAATTTTGTTTTACATTTTTCCATAAAATAAAAAAATATTTACTGAGGTGGATCATATTATGAGTCATAAACAAATCTCAGTGTTTACAAAATGATGGAGAACTTGTGTAATATTCAATAAACCTGAATGCAGCCTTTTGCCAGCTGATTGGCTTTGGTTAGTTCATACTGTCTTTCTGACAAGTTCCTTAAACATTTAGAGATAACTTTACTGTCTGTGGCCCTGGTTTAGTTTCAGAATAGAAAAACTATTATATGAAAGACCTATAATAGTGTCTATTACCCAGCTGTAAACTAAATTAATTGAGCCATTTATTGGTTCTTCTGCTTAGCAAAGGAAATAAACAAAATAGTGAAAAACAAACTACAGAATAAGAAAAGACACTTTTGCCAGTTATTCCCTGAACACAGGAGTAGAAGAACTCACAAATAGTTGACATCCAAAAACAAAAGACTCAATAAAAATGGCCAAATGAAATGAATAGACACTTCTCAGATGAAAAAGTATAGATGGCCAATAAATACACAAAAATATTCATCATTTTGAGTCATTGGAGAAATGCAAAATAAAACTACACTTAGATTCCATTTTACTCCAGAAAGTAAACTAATACAATCATGGAGATCAGTATGGAGATTTAAAAAAAATTAAAACTCAAAATTGTATTTGAACCAGCTTTCCTCCTTCTAGGTATTTTTCCAAAAGAGAAAAAAATATCATATTACAGTGGTAGCTACATATCCATATTTATATCTAGCACAGTTCATAACAGCTAAATCATGGAAGCAGCCTATATGTCCATCAACATGTGAATGGATAAAGAAATGTGGCATTTGTACACTTTTGTGTACTACTGCTCCATAAAGAAGGATAAGCTTGAGTCCATCATGGGAAAGTGGATGATTCTTAATACTGTAAAGTTAAGTAAGGTAAATCAGACACATAAGCTTAAATATCACATGGTTTCTTTTATATGATAAACCTAAAATACAAATAAAGAGTAAAATTAAAGTGAAATACTAAGAAACAGGGAGGAAGATTTTTTACCTCAGGGAAGAGTACAAAGAGATGAATGGAGTGGGTAGGAATGAGGGGTGGGATGAAAAAAGGTAGGAGTAGGAGGATTATATACATACACTGACTCCTCCAAAGAATATAATGTACTGCAAATGTAGCAATAAAAATGAAAATTAAAAAATAGACAAATGAATCAAATGGACCAGAATTCTTTTCTATTTCACCAGTGCCTAACTCTGGGTGAGAAATATAAACTTACTAAAGAATATTAAGCACCTTAAATGGTGACAGTAAGTGGTCTATAATAGGATTATTCAAAAAACAAGATGACCATTTGTATCTATTTATTCAAAAAAGTCCCAGCTGAAAAAGTGCTATTTCTAAAAGATCTTCTTGGCCCATCTGTCTGTCAAAAGACAACAAAAGAGCATACTTTGAAGGTGATGTGCATGCTTCAGGACTAGTGGAGAAACCCCAGTTCTGGAGTTAATAGGTAAACTAGGCAGCCAACGTTTTGAAGATATGTGAAATAAGGTATTAAAATAAGGTATTAAAGCTGTAAATCTGAGTACTTGTTGATACAAAGCATGAGAATTTGGAGCAACTGGTAACACAAACAATGACTGTTACAGTATCAAAACATAGTAAAAAAGTGATAAGATATCTACACCTGAGATGAGGAGATCAAGATAACATAAGAAAGGCCAGTTAAAAAGTAGTTTACTCTGCTGGGTGTACTATATTTGGAAATTAAAAGTGTTAACAGTACTGGTGTCAAAAAGCGCTCCATAATATTCTAAATTATTTCAAAGTTTCAAGATGTATCAGTGGGTATTAAAAGAATATATACTTCATTCCTAATTGCATGCTCTTTCACAGTTATTATTTTTGTCCTATAGAACTCTCAAGATGGGGAATCAAGTTACATCTGAATACATACATCTGAATATCTGGCTCGACTCAAAGCTTAAGAGCTGAAAACAATAGGTGAAAGTCTGATAGCCAGATGGTCCAGAACAGAAGAAAACATCTTCACAACGTTCCTTTGTTTCTGGAGGTGCTAGACATTGCAACTGCATTTCTCTAAAATGGTATCGTTAACACAATATGACAAATAGGCCCCATTAAAGGAGTTATGTCTGATGCTTTCTACTTGAGAAGAATTATACAAATTCAGCATGAATGACAACACATCAGGGCTTCTGAGGTTTAAACCTGAAATTTTTCTGAAGTCTCTAGAAAGTTATACATATTTTGGAGGCATTATCTTCTTACTGCGAAAAGGTCAATTACATGACATATGTGCAACCTCTGAAAGACCTCAAGAAGAAAATATACATCAATGTGTCACCCTTTGATTTCTGGATAGGGTGCATTTCACTTCCAAAAGTTTGTAAAGTGCTGAGCATATTAACATCTGCCAAATAAGAGTAAAATAGTATTAATTTCAGAAATAACATGATTGCTGGAAATGAAGCCCATGATGGCTTTTTCATGAATCTGAATTAACTTTTCAATGGAAAATTATAATTCTAGTATATATAATACTATCATATATACAATTTATTTCCTGATAGTTAAAAATACAACCTGCTACTTACCTAAGTGGTTCCAAACCTTCTCACTCCTGGACTTGATCTCAAGTTGTATTCTTTTACCTTCAAAAGCCTCAAGGTTTTCCTTCCTTATAGCTGAGTAGTTCTCTACTGCACATAAGTATCCTGTCTTTCCATCCTATCTGCAGGTGGTGGTTGAGTTGCCCCTATTTCTCTCTGGCTCTGTGTCACATAGAGCATTGTTTTCTCATATTTGATTTTCAGTCCATAAACCCTCTCTCAGGTTGCTTATATTTTTTGTACAGAGCAACTTGATGGACCCTACCTCTTGATCTACTCTGTCTTTTTTTTTTTAGTGTATCAAAAGCCATCTATGTTAGAGATTATAGCCAACCTTCTCTGCCTCATTTCTGCTATGCTATTTTTCTGCCATTGTTTGTCTACTTTTCTCCTTCATTCTACTGCCTGCCCCATTCATTGAGATCTTTCTTCCACTGTTCCTGAAATCCTGGTATTTTTTTCTCTCTCTCTCTAGAATGCCCTTCAGTATTCTCTGCAGGGTTGGATTGGTGGACTGGACACAAATTCCCCCAGTTCCTCTTTGTCATGGAAACATCTTGCTTCTCCATTAATTTCTAGTGACAGTTTCTCAGGGTACATCAATCTGGGCTGGAGGTTATTTTCTTTCAAGGCTTGGAATACTTCGCTCCAAGCTCTTCTTGATCTGATTGATAGTCTGTGTTGAGAAGTCTGCCGTGATCTTGATGGGCTTTCCTTTATAGCTGATCTGTTTCTTTTCTCTGATGGCTTTTAATATTGTTTTTATATTGAATTTCTGGTACTTTGATTATTACATGTCTGGGTGTAGCTCTCTTTTGGTTGTAGGTGGCTGGAGTTCTGTATGCCTCATGTATTCAAATATCATTTTCTTTTCCCATGCTTGGGAACTTTTCCTTAATTATTTCCATGAATAGCCTTTGTAAATTGGCTGTTTTTATTCCTGCTTCTTCACTCACATTTCTTATTCTTAAATTATAGATTCTCTTGTTGTCTTCTAGCTTTTTTATTGTTGATGCCTATTTCCTTGTTATTTTTAAGAGATCTTTCCTTTCATGATCACACATTGCAAACTTGTTTTCAAGTTTTGATAGTCTATCCTTAGTTTCTTTTGGGCAGTTTTGCCAGCTTTCAATGGAGTTTTTAACTTCCTGATATTCTCTTTGAATCTGCTTCATGTATTGTAGATTTTCCTTATATTCTTTATCAAAGGTTTCTCTCCTTTTTTGTGTGTTCCTCCCTTCTCCATCTGTGTCTTCTTGAGAGGTGCTTAGCATTTCTTTTATTAATATACTTATATCTTGCTTTACCTGATTTAATATTTCAGTTTTGAGCTTGTCTTCAAAGTCCCAAAGATATCTCTTGATGTCCATTGAAGCCATGTTTGCTACCCTCTGTCTCTTTTGTATTTTCCTCTACTGGATTAGTGTTCTCAGGGTTTTGAGCTGGGAACTTTTTTGTGTTTCTTTTTCTTGTCATGTCTTTGGTTTCTTCCATACAGGTGTATAGTGGAAGTCCCAGCCCCTTTCCTTATTGTTATGGTTCTTCTGAAGCACACTGTGGAGGGATTTCTGCCCTCAACTGTTTGCTCTTGGTCATTGAGGTGTAGGCATGGGCTGCGTACATTGGCCTTTTCCCACCAGGCCAGTCAACCTTCCGGGACCTTCACTGGGTTAGTGTGTGCTAGGCACAGGGAATCGGTTTGGGATGGCTTATTGGGTCCTGGCCAGGGGTGTGACCCAGGCTGAGCAGATCCCACCAATGTGCTCTGGAAAGGGAGCAACTAACTGAAATCACTGTCCTTCCTAGTTTAGCCTTCTCTTGCCTGATTCCAGCATGTCATCCAGTTGGTCGCCCTCTTCCTGTGAGGGGAGTCTTATTCCCAGCACTCATTGTGGAGTCCCTCGCTGACTCTGTTCTCCATTGGGCTCGCCTACCTCCATCTTCAGTGTGACTGGCCAGTCACATTGGCATGATTTTGCGTGCTTCAGGGGGTCATGGCTGCAAGAGTCACAAGTTGTGGCGCTCTGGCTGGGCCCAGCTCCAGCAGGCCATGGCTCTGAGGGATCGCGGCTCCAGTAGGTCGTGGCTCCAGCAGGCAGCAGCTGTATGAGTCACAAGTTAGGCTGCTCCAGCCGGTCACGGCTTTGGTAGGCAGGCGGCTCCAGTGGGTCATGTCTCCAGTGGGTCACGGCTCTATATGTTGCAAGTTTGGGCTGCTCAGACCAGTTCTGTGGCAGTGTGAATTCAGGCGGCTGGAGAGTGCTGTGGCCACAAATCTCAGCTTCTGCAATTCTATCCCCAAGACTGCGTGTTTGACCAGCTCTTTTGCCTTTAGTTTCTTCCTGGATCAAGAGGATCCATCTTCTTCTGTCTGGACCTCACCATGACATTTTATTCCAGCATGAGTTGTCTCTCTCAGGGAGGCTGAGTATCTTGCTGCTTATTGATCTGCCATCTTGAACCTCTAGTTACCTTATTTTTGACAAAGAGGCCAAATATATTCATTTCACACAGTGAAGGATGCTTTAGAATTCTGAGATATTTCTCTGGCTCTTTCCTAAAATATTTCTCAGGGTTTAGAAGAAAAGTAGTTTTATTCACCTTGGGCAGGTTTTTCAGGGCTTCAATGTTTAATGATTTAAATGGGCTATTTTTTGGTACAATTTCACCATAGTAAGTTTTATGTGTTTTTTTCTTATAAATATTTCTTTCCTTGTATTTTATACCTAAATTTATGTCTTCAGATATTCTGCCAAGTTCTTAGAGGTTTCAGTCCTTACTCAGTTGGCTCCAAGGCAGAGTGGCATGGTGGGCTGCACTTCATGGCAGCCACAAACTGCAAGCAGAAACCAGCAAGTAAAAATTTTCTTAACAATACTAATGGAAAGTAAATACTCAATAATATTATGCCACTTTCCTGTGGGAAAATTAAAGACTATTCTCATAAATATAGTAATTGGGAGATAATTTATACTCTTACTTGAGTTTAAAAATCTGTAAAAGAATCACTTGATCAGATTAGAAAATTCATGTATGTAAGAACAAGAAGCAACATGGAAAAAAATTAACCTCAGATTGGGTAATTGTGTATAAGTGTAAATATCAAGCAACTTAAAATCCAGAGCCAATTCTGTGTGAATAAGGGACTCCACAGGTAGGAGTAATATTCACTAGTCAAAGGGCTAGAGTATAGACTGAGTACTGAACATTTCACACAGACATAAAAAATGCCATTAGAAGCAGACTTTTTGTACAAAAGAACATTACAGGCATAGATAAAATGCTAGAGAGCTTTATAATTGTCATTTAGAACTTGGAGGAAAGAAGTGAAGAAGGGTTAAATACATGTCCAATTTCACACATAACTAGGCAGTTATAAAGTTGAAACCATAACTCATGAACAAGAAAATGTCTGGCTTTCAACTATTTGAAATGTATCTGACATGGTGTATAATTGTTGCTTCATGCTGAGCTGCCATTTTGTTCTTACTGTGGGATATTAAAAAAAAATAAACACCAAATGCATTGCCACCTTCCAGGTTTAAGAGCACAACCACTGGAAATGTGTACTTCACAGTAAACATGGCACTTTTCTCCTACGTTCCCACTGTTTTTGTTTTGAAAAAGCCACACACTTTACCATAGAGGAGCCCTTGAATGAAGGAAAACGCACACATTTGCTTTTCATGCTCTAGTTCAAGTGGCATTAGGTATATAATTACTCAAAAATACACTACTTTTGCACATTCCCCAGTACATTCTCTCAATATTTGAAAAAAACTTCACATACAGTTTATATCTCAAAATGAGAGTTATTTTGGGAAGTCAACAAATATAGTCGTATGCCATAATACAAATTCTCAGACACTTATATTTAGAACTGAATTATAATGGATAGGCAGTATAAGGTCACTTTTAATTTCTTTAATTCTTCACATTTTAGAGTCAAAAGATGTCTGGGTAAGAAATAAAAGGAAAAGCAACCTTTCAAACCACAGTGAAAGCATTGTGCTTAATGATTAGATTATTTCAGGAATAAAATAAGTCTGTGTCTAACCTCTATCAAAAAACAACAAATATGTATAATTATCATTCTCATATTCAGTATCAGTAAAACATCCCATTATGGCACTTTCTCCTTAGGGTAGTATTTTGGTGAAAGATATCTGCATTTTAAAATCCTATCTAATGCAGCAAATGGCAATAACTTAGGTATAGGCAAACAAAAATCCCTTGGTCATTTCCAAAGAAAAATCACTTTGACAAAGATGAATGATAATCCATCCACCATTTTCATATTTATAACTATTCATTTACATTTTTAATTACTAACAGTTTTATGTATACATATCGTCGGTCATTTTTCTGTCACTTGGACAAAACCTGATGCCCAAACCTTAAAGAGGAGAGGTTCATTTTGGTTCACAGTTTCAGCCTGTGTCAGCTGGCTTCAAGGTGAGAATAGGGTGGCAGAAGGTGTGGCAGAGGAAAGGGTACCAAACCCACTGTGGTCAGGAATAGAGACAGAACAGAGGACCCAGGAACACTCATATACACTTCCAGGTCAGGCTGACAGTCACACAAACTCCAACCAGGCTCCATCTCCTAACAGAAAATCAGGTAACTTATCTCACCTTTCAAAAGCCTGAAGCCAGGGGTGTGCTCCTGTAATCTCAGACAAAGGGGGCTGAGCAGAGAGATTACTGTGAGTTTAAGGACAGCCTGTACTACATCGCGAGTTCAAGCCCAGCCTGTAATACATACCAAATGTCCAGATAGAATACGCAACCCAGATCCTTAAAAAAAAAGTCATTGATGAATAGCTTTAAAAGTAATGTTTATATTTTAAGAAACAATTGATAATTGTAATTCCTCATAAAAATTTTGTATTTTAAACACATTTGATAGAAATATGCTCAGTATATCACACATAACTAGGAAGTATTAATAATGATCCATGTTATATATGCACTGTTCCTTTCTTTTCTTTTTTCTTTTAAGATTGCAATGACAATACTAAGCAGCTTTTATTACATATATATCATAGTTTTGGAACTGCACTAATAAGTATTGTTTGATTAACTTTGAGCCCTTCGAGATAAGAATCTATGAGCAGCATTTTATTTTACATTATTTTTTAAATTTTTGTGTTTTTATTAGTATATGTTTGCAGTACATAATAATTACACTATTCTGGGAGACTTGGTACATGTACACAACACATATTAATTCTTTTTTCCTCTCCCTCTCACATCTTTTCTCCTCTCCCTCTCACATCCTTCAATTTCTTGATCCTTTTCCCTTTTGCAACAGACATATCTTCCTATTTACTATTATTTCTCTTTTATTTTACTCTTTATTTATATTTTGAGTTTTTCATATAAGAGAAGCCATGTGATATTTAAGCTCATGTGTCTAATTTATTTTACTTATAGTCCTAATGATATAGGGGAATGAAATTCCCAACCTACTATATGTCCAGTATGAGTTCATGTTCTCTAAAATCAAAGAATGAAGTTTAGGAACAATGGAGGTTAAGAGCAGAATATATTTATTAAGAGAAAGAAATCTGTCAGAGAGAGACAAAAGGGGTCCCAAGTGGATTGCCAGTGATCCTACCTTTTCCAGAGATTTTTATAGAGCAAATCCACAAGGTGAGATGGGTCCTTCGAGGGGAAAAATGGGCACTCACAAGGCAGGTGGGCATGAGGTGGGGCAGAACTATTGTCAACCAATAAGATTATGAGTGTAACTGCTCAGTTAAAATTGACTAAATTGGGATCAAATGGGGAGGCCAGTCATATAGCAAGTGGGCATGAATACAGAATAGGGTCTTTGCTAGTAAGGGGTTGGGCTAATGACTCCTGGCTTCCTCAAGGTGATCCATTTCTATTTAGAATATCAACCCCTGATGTTTATACTTTAGGGTATAGTTGCATTTGTTTTGCCTTTTGTCTTGATATCTGTCCCACAGCAGAGGTGTCTGTCTCCTCCAAGGATGCAAGATCTCTGGTCTTCTGCACCAGTTCCTTGAGGGCCCAGCCCTGTCTGCCTGCCTATCATATTTCTAACTCAGCTGCCCATAACACTAAGGTACATTCATTTTCCTACAAATCACTCAAGTTTATCTTCTTTATAAAAAGAAGAAGTGCAGTGGTCCATTATATGTAAATACCACACTTCCTTTACCATTCTTCTGTGGGACACTTAGACAACTTCTAGCATTTAGCTGTCATGAATTGTGTTGATGTAAGTATGGGTATGAAAGTAATACTATATTATGATGTCAACTCTTTTAGAAAGGTATCAAGAAGAGGAATAGTTGTTTAAAATGAGATTTCTATTTTTAGATTTTGGGGAATAATTTTTAGCTTTAATGACATTCAATTTTTCAAAATTATAAATCTAAAATCCTGGTTCTTTTCTAAGTTCTTAAATTTGGCTTAGAAGTCCTGTTATTTTGCCTGTAAAACAAAGAAGCACTATTTTTAATACTTGATCTGTTACATTTAAACTGTTTAAACATTTATATGGAACTCATAATGGTAATATATTTGATTTCTTTAAGTATTTATCTGACCAAAGCAAACTAACCTTTGATATTTAAGTAATTGTCTACAATAAATTGACTTTGTAAATACAGCATATTTTACATCATTGTAAAGGTTTCAAAGCTTCACAAAAATTTAGCAAGATTTTAACATCAAATTCCAGAATAAATGCTCCAAATTTTTTAACTACACAGAGCAAAACTATTTCTCTAACAAATTCTCTCCTGAATCTCAAGGGTTTAAATTACAAGCTGCCTAGATTCTTCTTATCCTTCTCCTCCTACTTCTCCTTTTCCTTCTCCTCCTTCTTTTCCTCCTCCTCCTCTTCCTCCTTTTCCTCTTCCTCCTCCTTTTCCTCTTCCTCCTCCTCCTTCTCCTCCTTCTTCTTTTCTAAGAAGACAGCATTTAATCTTTATACCAGAAGACTCTTGGATCTTCATGCTGGTGGACTGTTGTGGGATAATTCCCCAAAGGCAGCAGCACTGAATTTAGGGAGACTTTAGTTTATATAGAATTTAGAAGTGGGAGGTACAAAGCAAGTGACAAAATGTTACATAATTGGTTACATGCATTGAGTCATATAGGGACAGGCAGACTAGTTTTGAACAGCTTTGTTGAAACAAAGAAATTGTTTGTCATAATTTAGAAACACTCCAGGTAACAAGGGGAGTAGGCCCTTGCATAGTGAGCATAGTTAAATACATTACCATAATATAGAAACAGTCCAGGGAGGGAACCCTTACAGAATATCACTGATTATCCCAGAGTGCCTTAAGATATAGACAATTACTCTGACTCAGTGCTTATCAGAGGAATGCAGCTGGGTTTTAAACATTGTCAAGTTCAAAAACTTAGAGGCCTCTGACTGCTGTCTATGAAATATTTATGTTTGCTCTTTTTCATGTGTCCTTACATTATGATTGTGCCCCAACATTCCCCTCTGTTTTTATTAGAGATGAGAATCTTCTTCCTCAGTTTCCCCAGTTTCTTTAGTAGCAAGGAGCTGACATGAGGGAACCTTTTCTGTGACATCCTATACTCTGTGAGTCCCTGATTTTCTGACCATTGTGGGAACTTAGTGGTAAATGACCTAAGATATATAGTGTACTAAGGAGAGTCACCAAGAGAAACAGAAAAAAGTCTCCCAAGGTTTCACAGAAAGTAACTTGGTCAAGCAATGGCCATGCCTCATCTTGATGGCTGACACTGTAAGAACTGAGAGGCCATACATGGTTCCATGGTAAATCCTGAGGAAACTTAACTGAGCGATAGTGAGAGGTTAATTTTAATTAGTACAGGTCTAAACTTATCTTGAACATTCAGCATAAAAATATGATCAAAATATATATTAAACTGCATAGGCCATGTGCAGGCCACAGGAGGAAGAGCCAAACATCAGCCTTTCCCCATGAGTCAGCACCATTTGTGGACTGTAGGGGAAGAGAACAGGAAATCACCAAAAAGCAAGCCCTTTCCACAAAGTGGCACCATGCATGGGCTGCTGGGGGAAGAGCCAGATGCCAGTCCCTTCTGGCATATGGGCCAGGCAACAAGAAGAGCCAACCTCTCCATCCCCACCCCACTGCAGGTCACCAGTTGATCTGGAGAAGCACATGCTGCAATGATGACTATTGAGGTGGAATACAATTTAATGTTTGTAGTGTTTAGTGTTTCACTGACTTTGCAGGTCTAAAGCCAGAGGTCTGATCATCTATTCAGAGGATGGCAGTACTCAGTGTAGCATCTATGGGGGGATCTCCTTCTGAGGGTGGTGGCCATTGTTGATTCCCTATTGCCTTGTTTTGAAGTCCTGTATCATTTTCATTACTTTGTTGGTCTGGGTTTTGTTTTGTTTGATTTTGCTATATCCAATGGCATGGGCAACTATTTAAAAGATAACAAGATATAGTAGCCATTTTGGATTTACTATCATCTTGTTTTGAAGTCTTATACTACATTCATTCTTCTGTTTTTATTGGTTCTATTCTGTTCTGTTTTGTTTGATTTTTACTATGCTTGAAGGTATCTACAGTTCCTTTGAAGATAGAAGAGGGCATTATGGTAACTATTATTGATTTCCTATTGTTCTGAAGACCTGTGTCAGTTACACTGGTTTGTTTTGATTGCCTTTGTTCTGTTTTGTTTTGCTTGGTTTTATTCTCTTTAAAATAATTATTTAAAAAAACCACATAGATTCCTTAAAGCAAACTAATGGTGTGAATTTGATAGTCTTAACATGTCTATCCCCTCTTCTAAGATCTCATATTTAAAGATATCATCCTGTCTATTCTAGACCCCTTCTCAAATGTCTGGGGTTAAAAAACAACTAGAAACATGAGTTAGGCCATTGACTAGATTCTAAAGGGACCCATGAACCACTATTTATGGCCTTCAATGTTCTGTTATGGGGCTCCCATTACATGTTGAGATGGTTTTTCAGCTTGTATTCTGGGCTGATGTTCTGCAGCACCTAACTGCTTTTCCTCACACAAGTTCATTAAGTTATGACATGATGTGTCATAAACTTGACTGACTGGTATATTTCCTTGACTGTGAAAATAATTAACATGTTTTCTCATCATCATGATTTCCTCTTCTTTTTTTTTCTTTCTAAGTTTACTATCACTTTTGATGTTTTATCATGTTACTTTCCTGAATGCAGGATGTCTCACAACTTGTACCTCTGCTTACTATTTCTAAGGAGCTGTAGACAGAACTCTGGTCACCTCATCCTTAATGTGGTGCCCTTTTTTAGTTTTGCTTCTCCCTCCAGCACTCAGCTCCCATCTTATTTCATGATATGACTGGTCCACTTCAGGCCCACACCCACGACTAGTCAGAGGACTGCACCCCAATATCCATATGGTAATGTCCTGCCTCCTGCTCTGACTCTTTCCCCACAGGGCCACTGGAAAAGAAGGCAAGTCTGGTATTGTTCACTCTAAGACATGGACAATTGGATGCTCCTTTCTATGCTGGGTAAACTGGTTGTTTCCTAAAGATAGAGTTGGAAGAGAGGAAGCTGGTACTTACTGAGCACTTAGTGGGTGCCAGGCACTGAGTTAACTGTTTTATTTGAGTTGTCTTTTTCACACTGTGTATCCATGTGATGGATATGTTAAGAAATCCAAGCTGAGACAGTAAGTAGGAATTTGACAATCTTACTGTTAGGAAAAGGTAAAACCAAAACTCAATCCTAGTCTAGGCTATAAGACAACCACTTGCTATGGTGCTGTTGCCTTTGGAGACAGGAGAATCAAACAGGAAACATTGCTTCTACCACCAGAGTCTGCTTTCCAAGCAGCAAGCTGTGCCTTCCTGAGAGTGCCAACAAGTAACAGCTTGACAGTTGGAGGAACCACCTCTGTGACCCTCAACATGCTGATGGCAATGTTTCCTGGAAAGCATAAGATAGTGCCTGAGTTCAAAAGCCACATCTGCAGTAACAGAGGTGTCTCTACAGGAGAGATTCTAAGAAATCACAGAAGCAGGTGTATGAATCATGTCTGAAGCCAAGAACAGTGTCATAAAATCAGCATTTACTCTGCTCTATTACCTTGTACCTTAAAATCTAATGGCACCATGGCAAAAAAGATTTGTACTTTTCAGCAGACCTTGGTATAGCTGTGGGCTTTAAGTAAGTAGTGACATAGCTTTCCACAAGGGATCTTAACCTAAAAGTCATCAAAGGTTTAACTTTGAAGGCCATCTGTCCCTTGGAGCCACTGGTCAGGTCTTCATCAGCTGATTCAAGCTTACTGTAGCATATTCTTATCTTACCATAACTCTGTATCATATCAAACCTTACCATAAAAGATTTAATCAATGAAGTGTGTATATCTGTTCTTTTTATTCTAGGAGTCAGCTGGAAGACTGACCTTTTGCATGCAACTGAGCAGAAAGTTAGTGAGTATCATGGTGAAGATGTGTTTCCATTCCTCAAGGTGTTCACATTGAAAAGCCATAAAGATTTAGCATGAACAAGGCTTCCAGACCCTGCTAAGATTTCCACTGTACACAAATAGAAGACTATCTCCTTCACAGACACCAACCAACCATTCACTTTCATATCTGTAAGACTCCAAAACAGACGATGGTCTCTCTAATCCACTAGTCAAGATGATGCAGGAAGATGAAGCACTGACTCAGAACACCTGGCCTGGAGTCTGACTCTGGGGACACAGGAAGGAGATTCGCTGACCTAATGATCAGACTTTCTGTGGACCCAGATGTAGCAAAATTCCAAGAGTAAAAAGTCCCTCTCACCACATTCCCAATACCATAAAAAAAAAAAACCAAAAAAGTTCCTCCAAATGAAGGTGGAGTAAAACCACTTTGTTGGCCTCAGGGGTACACTGCCCCCAACCACCACTGTGGGCCTGCCTTGCCACTGGGAACTCAGTGTAAGCCCGCCTAAAGGGTAAGCTGCCTCCAACCACCACTGAGGGCCTGCCCTGCCACTGGGAGCCAGCACAAGCCCATCTCAGGGGTAGGCTGCCCTAACCACCACTGAGGGCCCACCCTGCCACCCGGAACATCAGAAGATCTCAGCAGGCTCCAGTTAGTGTGAGAAAATTTGGAACTTTGCTCCGAGGTGGCAAACCTTGGACTACAGAGGGTTGACTGTATCAGTGTGGTGAGTATACTCCTAAAATAGAGGTGTACAGGGGATAAATAGGGCCAGTAGTAAAACCCCCTTCAACTAACTGTAAGATCATGGTGAGTCTAAAAAGAGTGTGTGTGATCCTCTTCTACACATAGAAAACACCAGGCAGAGTGAAAATGACAAAACAAGAAAGCAAAATGCAGTCTCAAACATATAGTTCACCAGAAGCAAGTATAGGAGACATTGAAATAGAGGACCCCAAAAGTAACACACTGGGAATCTCTGAAAAGATAGTGAGTGAAATAAAAAAACAACTGCATCAGGCTATAGAGGAAATCAAATTAGAAGTACTCTCCCATGTAAAGATAGAAATAACAACTTTAGTAAA
>PVLA01008230.1:0-56432 GCA_004027455.1 Hydrochoerus hydrochaeris
GAAAGAAAGAAAGAAAGAAAGAAAGAAAGAAAGAAAGAAAGAAAGAAAGAAAGAAAGAAAGGCCTTTATTGCTGGCACCCTCTGGAAGGTTCAAGAAAAGAGCCACAGGCTTTATTTGGAATTGACAGGGGCGGGGTTAAAGGGCGGTGGGAATGACGTAATGACAGCTGATTGGAGGAGCATTGGCGCGTGCCAAAAGCAGGAGGTTTGACTTTGGGTTCCCAGAAGGCGGGGAGGCCTGTCGCCTTGGCAGAGAATCAGCGCTGCAGGAGTGCAGAGGGACGCCCTGGGAGTTTGTCTTGTCCAGTGATCGAGGCATCTGCTTTGAGGCTCCTATACGCTGTTTTGGTGACCTTGGCTCTGGAGTACATCTGGAAATCAGGCATTGTTTGCTTGTTTGTTAGTTTTCCAAGATTCCTTTGGCTCTTTGGGCTCTTTTGTGGCTCGTTGTGAATTTCAAGGATTTTTTTTCTAGTTCTACGAAGAATGTCGTTGATGTTTTAATGGGAATTACATTGACTCTGTAATGCTACGGATGGCTTAACTATTCTTCTAATCCATAAAGAGGAGGAGTGTTCCCATAGTGTCTCCTTCAATTTATTTCTCCAGAATCTTATGATTTTCATTGTAGAACCCTTTCACTTCCTCGGTTAAGTTTATTCCTAGGATTTTTCCTTTTGTGGCTATTACAAATTGGATTACTTTCATCTTTGTTTCTCAGCAATTCATTACCGGTGGACAGAAAAGCCACTGGTTTCTGGGTGTCACTGCCGTGTCCCGCTACCCTACTGCATTTATCAGCCCAGCCCTCTCCTGATGGAGCCTTGGCTCTTCCTAAGTACGGAATCATATCATCCGCACACGCCAACAGTTTGACTTCCTCCTTTCCTGTTTGTATGTCTTTTGTGCCTTTTGTCCAGCTGTTCTGGCTGAAATTTTTACTCTCACATTATGGAAGAGAAGTGAGCAAGAACACGCTCACCACGTTCCTGGGCTTGGGGAAGTGCTTTCCACTGTTCCCACTCAGGATGGTGCCGCCTGGGGCCTGTGGTATGTAGCTTTTCTTAGGCTGAGACACGATCCTTCTATAACTAATTTACTCTGAGTTTTTGGTTCTGGCACCAGGGTAATACTGGCTTCATTGTACAAGTGTTAAATGATCTCTCTTCTTTTCCAATTCTATGCAATAATCTGCACATGCTGGTGTTTCTTTTTTAAGTTTGGTAAAATTCAGTACTAGAATTCTATGTTGGGAGACTTTTTTATTGCTGATTTAACACAATTACCTAGAAATTAATCTATTCAGATTTTTGTATTCAATTCTGATAGGTCATACGTGTCCAGAAACTTATCTATTCCTTCTTGATTTTCCAATTTATTAGCACACAATTTTTCAACACCTTACTAATGAATTAACCTCACAGTTTTTGTGCTAAAGTATATTATTTGTTCAGATATAAATACAGCTACCACTGCTGGCTTGGGAGTACATCTGAGTGGAATATCATTTTTCCTTCCTTCACCTCAAGTCTGTGTGTGTGTGTGTGTGTGTGTGTGTACACGCACGTGCACACCATAAATCTATCCATTGCTTCCAACCATTTCTTCCTGCCTTCTTTATTGTAATTTTTATAAGAAAACAACATACTGTTTAACTTCCTAGCCAAGCTTTCAGCATCTGAAGTAGTGTTATTACCCACACACACTGTGCTGTGGTAGGTCTCTACCCACCTTGTATCGCCGAAACCTCATTCCTCTTGGCCAGCACCTCACGCACCTCCGTCCACCCTGCCATGCCCCGTGTCTCTGGGTTTGGGTATTTTAGGTTCATCGTGTAAGTGAAATCACACACCGCTTGCCTTGCTGGCCATGACCCATTTTGTGTGGCATCCCGTCTTCCGAGTTCATTCATGTTGTCGCAGATAGCTTTTCTCTTTTGAAGGCTGATTTATATTCTTTCTACACATGCACCACATCTTCATCCATTCTCCTAGCAATGGGCATGTACACTGTTTTAACATCTTGGCTCCTGTGGCTAATGCTACAGCGAATGTAAGAGTGCAGACATCTTTTCCAGATGCTGATTTTAATCCCTTTGCATCGCGATTGTTGTACTTAATGTACAGCAATTACATGTTTTAATCTTTTGAGAAACTCCCATGCTGCTTTCTATCATGAGTGCTCCAATGTGTTAATAGTGTACAAGGATTCTCTTTCCCCGTATCCTTACCAAGACCTCAGAAGAGGAGAAGAGATGCCCCCTGTGGTTTTGACTTACACACCCTCATGACTAGCAACGTTAAAAACTTTCACACATGCTTGTTAGCCATTTGGAAGTCTTCTACGGAGAAATGGCTGTTAAGTTCCTTTGTCCATTTTTTTACTGGGTCATTTGTTTTGTGTTCTTTGGTTTGGTTTGGTTTGGTTTGGTTTGGTTTGGTTTGGTTTGGTTTGGCTTGGCTTGGCTTGGCTTGGTGTGAGATGGTTTGGGTTAGTTCGGGTTGGGTGGGTTTGGGGGGTTTTTTGCAAGTGAGTTGTATGCCCTCCTTGTAGATTTTGATTTCTGGGGAAGTAGGCCAACTGTGTTCTTTTACATGTGAATATCCAACTTTCTCAACACTACTTACGTAAGAGACTGCCTTTTCTGTATTTTGTGTCAAAGCTCAGTCAAACCTGCACATGTGCATTTATTTCTGGTCTCTTTGCTCTGTTCCATGATCTGTGTATCAATCTTTATGTGAGTATCATACTGGTTTGGTTACTATATCTTTGCAATATATTTTGAAATCAGGAAGTATGATGGCTCAAAACTGTTTTTATTATTTGGATCTTTAATGGTTCCATATTAATGTTAGGAATTTTTTACACTTTTGTGAAGAATGTCAGTAGAATGTTAAGAGAGACTGAATTAAATCTATAGACTGCTTTGAATACTGTGGACATTGTGACCATATTAACTGTCCCAGTCCATGAAAGTATGTAACCAATACTTTATGTTAATTTTTTATCCTGAAACTCGACATGATTGGTTAATTAGTTCTAACACTCTTCTATGTGTGAAGTCTTCATGTTCTATATATAACATCATGCTATTTGCTCAAATAGAAAATTTTACTTCTTCCTTTCTAAACCAAATCATTTTTTCTTGCCCAGCTGCTCTGTCTAGGAATTCTAGTACTTTGTTGAATAGAAATAGTGAGAGTTAACATCATTTCTTGGTCTTAGAATGAAAAGATTTCAGGTTTCTAACACTGAGTATGATACAGTTAAGGCTTGTCATATGTGGCCTCTTTTATGTTGAAATACATTATTTCTATACCTAATTTTTTGAGGTTTTTACTATGAAAAAATATTGAATTTTTTTATATTTTTGTGTCTATTAAGAGATCATATGGTTTTTCTATTTTTTTAACGTGTTGTCAATACACACCCTGATCTTTGTCTACTGAAACACCCTTTCACCCCAGGGTGAGCCTTTTGGATGACTGTGTAGGCTCCTTTATAGTGCTGTTGAATCAGTTTGCTAACGTTTTACTGAGGATGTCTGCACCCCTGCTCGGCAGGCAAGTCAGCCTGCAGTTTTCTGTTTTGATGGCATCTTTGCCTGATTTTGACATCAGCTTCATAAAGTTACTTGCGAGTGACCCCTTCACCTCTATTCTTTGGAGTTGCTTTTAAAGTTTGGAGTTAACTCAACCTGGTGGGTAGAATTCACCAGTGAAGTCCTCTGCACTGTGTATTTTGCTGTTGCTGTTGTCTCCATGCCTGCTATTGGTCAATTTTTCTATCTCTTTCTTCTTGATCGACTAAACAGATTATGTGGTTCTAGCAATTTATTCACTTGTCCAGGTTAACCAATCCGTTGGTGTGCAATTGTTTATAACTGTTCCTCACGATGGTTCTGTTTCTGTGGCACTGGTTATATTACATTTCTAAAAATAATTCTGTGAAGAACAACAAGAATTTTCATTTATTTCCTGGGGGGATAAAAAATAGTGCAACAACTACAGAAGACGGTTTGACAGTTTCTGACAAAACTAAACCTTCTCTTGCAATACAACCCAGCAATCACGTTTTTGTTGTTTGTTCAAAGGAGTTGAAAATATGTCCACACTAAACCCAGGAAATGTATGTTTATAGAAGCTGTGTTTATAGGTGCAAAAGCTTGAAAGCAACCAAGATAAATGAATAAGTAAACTATAGTATATCCAGACAATGGAATATTATCCAGCACTAAAAAGAAATGATTTATCAAACCATGCGATGGACAAAGAGGAAAGTCACTAATTGAAAGAAACAGACTTCAAAGGCTAAGTTTTCTACGATTTCAACTACACGCCATTCTGATAATCTCAAAGTCATGAAAACAGTACGAAGAAGTCAGCAGTAGCCAGAGATTGGGAGAGAGTACGATCAAAAAGCAGAGCAGAGGGAATGCCTAGACCGGGGAAATGCTCTGCATGACACGACAGGGGCGGGTTATGCACTTGTCGAAGCACAAGGCTGGACTCCTTCAAGAGCCCACAGGAGGCGAACTACGGCCTCGGCCTGGAGAACTGTAGTGGACGCCCGTTCCATGGAGAGACTGCTACTGAGCCAGGCTATGCGCTGGGGACACGGTGGAGGACGGGACGACAGAAGAGGCTCTGTGCTTCCGAGCGACTGTGCGAGACACGTCCTTTGGCAAGAATGTCAGAGAAGGAAGAGGGCAGAGCTAGAAAGGGCAGACAGCAGGCTGCTATGGCGCCGAGACACAGACCAGGGACACACGCGGCCTTGGAGACGGGGACGGACGCGGGGAAGCCTGGAGACAGAGCCAGCGCTCTGCGGAGGAGCGCCAGGTGTGGGCACGGGGCGGGGAGCCCTGGGTCCTGGGTGGCTTCCTGGACGAAGGGCTGGGGCACCGCTAGTGCAGCCAGCATCACAGAAGACGGGGAACCTGGGGGTTTTCTTCTGTATTTCAGTAAGCGAAGAGCGGTAGTTCAGGCCTGAAAGGTGGCCGTGTGCGCCCAAAGCCGCGGCCCTAAGGCCACCAGGAGGAGAGAGGACCCCGGACATGCAGAGCCTCCACCGGGCCAACACCCACCCAGGGCTTCCCACTGCCCTCGCAGGGTGGACCCCTCGGTGGCTGGGAAAGGCCACTGCTGTAGGGTCAGGGACAGAGCACAGGTGACTTTACAGCTAGGGAGGCTGGACCACAGCAGCGAGTGGCCTGTCTAAATTCACAACAGGGAGGCACTTAGATCTGTAAAGACACTCCCCAAACTTTTCAACACCTCCGTCTCTTAACTTTTTAAACCCACAATTGCTGACAGTTATGTGGAAGAGTTGCTAGCAAGTCTGTTGGTTTAACCTCTATCCAGACCTATGGGTTCACTCATTCATTCAACAAACACACGCTGAGCATCTACTGTGTCTTGGGCACAAGGCCAGAAAGAAACAGCAGCATAAATCCAGGCCTTAGTTAATCCAGGTCCTGGGCAAAAGGTGAAATACAAAACTCAGTTATACAGGCGGAAACACAGAGACATTCTCCAGGCTTCTGAAGGTAGTTTCCTTTAGAATTCCTTTTTGTCAAAACCATGAGGCGTGGGCAGCAGTGAGGGCCTGGCTCCGAGAGGCCAGCAGCGAGCACACAGTCTGCCGCCTGCCTGGCCCCGGTGGGATGGAGCGGGATCTCGGAGATTGTGTTCCCGGAGGAACGATGGCCCTGTCTCACCCAGGTCACCGTGCCAGCACAGAGAGGCCCAATCTTTATCAGGGACGCCGTGTGCCCGCGGCCCTTTGATACGGGTTATCAGGAGCACAGCGCTTCGCAGGAGGCGCCAACTCCGCGCTGAAGCCACCGGGAAGCTGTCTTGCTATTCTGCTCAGAGCCAGCTTTTAAAAAGCTGAATAAAAGCAAAGAGCAAAGGAGGAGATTAACTGGGCTTTTCTGAGCCTTCGGCTTGCCCTTCCCGTGCCTGTGCGGCACAAGCTCCAGGGTCTGTGCTCCCGCCGGGGACCCTGGGTGCCTTGCATGCCCGCGTCCTGCTGTGACGGAAGACCGGTCGCAGCAGGCACAGCAGCAGTGTTAACCTCTTCCTTCTACATGCATTCCCTGCACCAACATGAGGCAGAAATGGGAAGCTCGAGTCATATGCAAAGAAGGTGACATTTGCATTCATAAAATTAAAACTAGGAGGCCTGGACAGCAACATGAAAAAACCACATATGATCTATCACCAACTGTCAGAGTCAGGGGCTGCAAGGGAAACTCTCACTCACGGGACACAGAATTGATAGTAGCATTTTATGCTGGTCACCCAGAGTGAAATACAAGAAGCACAGGTAATCTGTCTACACACTAAAGACCCAGAGAATCCAGCTGAGGGCCTGGATCCCACAGCAGTGTCCTGCGTGAGTCCAGCTGAAAACCTGGAGCCCATGACAGTGCCCCCCTGAGTCCAGCTGGAGGTCTAGAGCCCACAACAAAGACTCACGCCAGTCTGTTGCTTGGATCCACTCTGGGAAGGCCCAAAGGTCAGCGGTGGAAGCTAGAAAGTCTATACCAGCTGGGTGAACGATCTGTGCCAATAGGTTGAGGGATCTGCACTGGAGCCAAGAAGTGATGCTCGAAATAAGAACCAGGGCTCCCCTGAAAAGCACCACAGCCATCCTTAGTGACACTGGGGTCCTGAGCTCTTCAACCATGAGAACAGCCAAGATCATATCAGGAAGTCGGTGTGACAAGCTTCTCCTGGAGATTGAACAGCGCACACCTTTCCCTCTGGAGCCAGGAAGCGATGCTCAAAGTAAGGACCAGAGCTCCCCCAAAGTGAACCGCAGCCACTCTCAGCAACAAGGTCCCGAGCTCCTCTGACGATGCAGCTGAGTTCACATCAGGGGAGCCAGCAGGACGAGCCCCTCCGGGAGAGCCAACGGCTCCAAACAGCACCACCACTCAGGAGAACCCACAAGGCTGCTCTTCTCTCCACCTCCGCTTTTAATGCTGACGACAGTCCGCAGGTGGGCCATCCACGCTCTGCATCGCACTGATTCAGTTCCGCTGGGGTTTAGTTGACCATCAGTTTTCAATCCACAACACCAATAAGAATGGAAATGGTCGCATAGGCTTTGAGACATATTTGCACTCGGTGAGAGTAGGCAGGACCGCGTATTGTAGTGAGGAGAGAGGCCTGAGAGGAGAGAAGGGCTGTTTCCTGTTCCTCGGTGTGGTCTGTGCTTTGTCTTTGTTTTTCTGACAGGGTGTGAACCCAGTGGGACAGAGAAACGGTTCCCGAGGGGTAGGTGACGGCAGGACTCTCTCACTCTGTCCTGTGGGTGGCTGCACTTATGATCACTGTTGGTCCAGTTGTGCCCCCATGGAGCAGAACACACACCTGAAGCTGAGGTCTGGATGGAGATGTCACAAGCTGTAGCGAACTCCTGGTCCTCTGTTTCCTCCCTGCTACGCGGGACTAAGGGAAGGCGTGCAGGGCCAGCCTGGTGTTGGATCAGCATTCTTGCGTCTGTGTCCTGCGGGCCTTGGTGGCCTGGCCAGTCCAGGAGAGAGTGGTTTCCCTGTCCACCCCGGTGCCTCTGCCAGACTCCGTGAGGCACATACACTCATGTGCGGGCTGCCAGGGCCCCTAGATCTGGGAGACACTGGACTAGCTCTGCCCAGCAGGGCTGGAGGTGAAAGGAGAAGGGGACAGTGGGCGGGGCTTCCCATCCCTCTCCAACGCCCCCTCTTAGAGTCCAGGCTTCCATGCCACCTGAGGGACAGGGCAGCTGCTGTCCCTTCCTAAGACAGACCCCAATTCTGATTCAGAATCACCCGAGAAACAGCACACACGGACATCCATCTATTCCCTGAGGTTCACAGTCGCACACGCAGAAATTCCCTCTTCTGCTGGTGCTCTCAGGACAGTGGGGATCACCTTCCCTGCCAAGAGCAAGGAGAGACCCAGGCCACCACAGCCCCAAGCTCTGCCCAGCAGCGTGGCCTCCCCAGGACCCTGCCCGCCCACGAGACACAGCAAGGCTCGGGTCGGGAGGAGAGCTGAAGGCGGACCCTCTGCTGTATTTTGAGATCATTGTGAGTCACCATTCTTTTGATGCCAAGGGCTTCTCTTCTTTAAAACAGCACGATGTCTTTTATGTGAATAGTAAAAAAAAATGCTCACAGTAACAAATGCACTGGGAGGGGAAGAAAGGTTAGGACAAACAGAAGTGGCGTCCATGTCCTGGGTGGGGCGCTGCTGTGAGGTGGCCGCAGTCTGCCTCTGTGTGGAGGGGTCACTGAGCAGAAGGTCAGGCAGCTGGCCATTTCCATTTCAAAGATGCTATCAAAAGGCCAAGAGCCTTCACCCAGCAGCCTTCCACAAACAAGATTTTCTCCTCTCCTGCTCACGATATTTTTTATGCCAAAATAGTTTAGCGAGAAGGCCCGATTCATTTTCCCCAGGGCAACGGTGGCTCCGTGTTAGGTTTATGGAGGATTCAGTTTACAAAATCAGGAGTCTTGAGCCATGAGGAGCCATTCAGTGGTCACTCATCAAAGGTTTCACAGCAAGGTGATAAATCACGACAGAGCCCTTGGCTTGAGCTGAGACTCCCGGAGTTAAAAGTAGCTGTGTTTGTGGCATCAGCCACCAGAGAACACGGCTTCACAGACACCTCTCAGTCAGCTGGAGCCTCCTGCAAGCACAGAGGAAGGTGCGGAATTCGGGGGCATGGTGATGTGGGTGGTGTCCAGCGCCTTAGTGGGTAGGTCCCACCCCTCAGCGATGCTGGGAGAGGCAGCAGTGGTAACCGCGGCCTGAGCCCACACAAGGGCAGGGAGTGAAGTGCTCAGTGGCCGCACAGTAAAGCAGTCAGTGGAAACAGGTGGGGCTGGACTGATGCTCAGAGAGTCCGGGCCCACCTGTGACCAAAACGACCTGCGGGAGGCGACCCAGAGGCCAGGGCCAGCCCAGCAGGGCCAAAGGGCACAGCCAGGGGGACCAGAGGCGAAAGGAAGCTAAGCCAAGTAGGGGCTGCACGGATGTGTGACAGGCAGGCTCAAAGAGCAGGGCAGGTACACAATACAGAGCCCGGACAATGACTGTAAACAGGGCGTCCCGGGCGGGCAGGGATCCTTCGCAGAGGAGGGGCAGCGCGTGTCCAGGGCAAGCACAGTCACGGGCAGCGCAGGGACTTCCAGGCCCTAACTTTCCCGAAGCTGTCTTTAAAAAGCCCGCGCACTTTGTCACCCTTAACCCTTCTCTCTGTAAAATGATACCAATGGCTCCCCAGCCTGTCCCTTCACCCCCACGAGGACGGACGAAACTGGATTGCCGCACCCCACCCCGCACCCCATCATTACGGCTCTGTGCACCTGCGAGATCCCTAGAGGTCACAGCAGCAAACGGCGCCCTGCAGCAGGCGACTGCTCCGCCCTGGCCCTGCTCTGGGCTCGCTAACACTCTGGGAGGAGGACACTGCGGACCCGGAGCAGCTGTCCTATTCCAAAGGGGACCTATGGGACGATGGGAAGGTGCGGCTGCTTCAGTACGCAGCGGTTTTAGCTGGGGCTTCTCCAGTCCAAAGTGTGGAGATCTTACCATTTCTTGTCATTTTGTCTTCCAAGACATCCTCATCTAAGTCGTTTTGTGCTCAGGGGAGAAAGGATGCCCTCTCTGCCCCACTTTGCTTAAGAGAGGCAGAGAAGGAAGGAGGGAGAGCGAGACCGACAGGAAAGGGAGGAGGCGAGCGACGAGGGAGGAGGGGACCCCCACCACCAGTCTGAAGCCAGCTGGGCGACACAGTGAGTCCCAGACCAGCCTGGAGGTGGAGAGACCATGGTGTGGCACCCCAGAGGCCCCACCAGCCCGGGCAGACCCCTGCCACACACATCATCATCTGGATTAGCTGTGCCCTGGACAGCCTTGGGCTGGGGTGGAATCTGGTCCTAAGAAAAAGGGGAGATGCAAAGCTTTCACAGCAAGGTGTCCTCTGGGAAGAGGAGACCCAGGGTTGGATGTGGCAGGTGGGGAGGCCACTCTGTGGTCCCCTGAGAGGCACCAGCAGCCACAATCATTTGACACAGCAAGAGGGGTGGGAGGCAGGAAGGAGAGCGACATGGGGACAGCAGAGGCCTCTCTGGGCCTTCACCAGCTCGGAACTCGGCACCTGGCACTTTGGATGTGGGGCTGGCAGCTCGGCAGTCCACGGGGAGGTTTACCGGGGAGAACCTGTAGCCACCTCGTCAGTGGCAGCTGGCAGGCTCTCCAACGACAGGCACCAACTCCAGACTTGGGCAGGACCGTGGTCCCCTCGGTGGCTCCTGGACTCACCCTGCAGGCCATCTGTGTTTCCACCCAGCCAGAGCCGAGGTCCCACGTGCACAGAGCGGCTGGGAACAGCCAAGGAGAAGAAGCCCAGGGGTATCGGGGCTGGACTCATGTCCCCAGGACACAGATGACCCTCTGTCCTTCCCCCAGAGTCTCAGGGGGAAGAGACAGGGTGACAGAAGTGGCCTGAAGCTCCCCTCCAGGCAGGAGGACAACTGAAGCAACTCACAGTGGCCACAATAACCACATCTTCCTGTCATCCCCTACTGGCTTTATTCTTCCAGAAAACAAATCCCAGCCGGGCATTTAACTCAGTGACAGAAGTGCCTGCTTGGCAAGCGTGAGGTCATGAGTTTGATCCCTGGGGAAAAAAAAAAAAAGAAAACAAATCCCAAACAGCACCAGCACTATGACACACACGTGAAATCCAAGCACTCAGGAGGCTGAGGCAGGAGGATCACCACAATTTCAAGGCCAACCTAGACTGTCACACAGGAAGACTTGTCTGAAAAAAAAATCCCACAGGGTTGGCACTGTCCTGTCCTGTCCTGTCTCACATGAGGAACACTGAATGCCATACACTAGTAAATGACAGAGCCAGGACAGACCCTCAGGTCCTCTGTCCCAGTGGGAGGAACCAGTTCTGCCCCAAGATGGCCCACAAGGGTTCCCATGGCACAACACCTCTTTTGGACAAATCTCTAGCACCTTCTCTGGGCTCTATTGGTAAATCACACAGCCGTTCCCAGCCCCCAGAGGCAAGGAGACGAGAGGATGGGCCACCTCAGTCCCCAGCGGCTCTGGGTAAAGACACTGGGGAAGGAGACATAAGCTGCCATCAGGCAAAGAGAGGGGGGCAGTGAGAGCCAGGAGCCACCAGGATGGGGCGCAGCAGGCAGCACAATCCTGCCTCACCTGTCCTCTCGGGGCCAGGCATGGGCAGCAGCTGGACAGAGGGAAGGAGGCAGCTGGCCTGGGCCACCCAACTGCCCTTGTCCTAGTCGCTGTCCTCATCACAGGGCACAACACCTGTGCCCTGCAGCTGGGGAGGGAGGGGAGGAGGGGGAGGCTCCACTGCAGGAAGCTTCCTCCACTGGTGGCTGCTCCAGCACCACGGTGTCCAGGTGGTGATGGACAGGGGGAGGGGCCGGGCCAGGGACCACCCTTCAACAGCAAGTCAGCCTTGAAACCAGGTAACCCAACCAAACATGAGGCTCTGGGGCCTTTCACGTGCAAACATGACACCTCTCAAGGCCACTGAACCATGGTCTAAGACCTCAGATGATGCCCTTTAGCCTGGGTCACCTGCAAAGCACACAGATTTCCCGCTGATGGGCCATCCTGCCTCCGGGGCTCCGCCCTCCAGCACCGCCTCAAAGCCTTATGTCTGGAGGACCCTTGAGACCGTGATACCTGGGGACAGGCACCTGGGCCAGCGTGGCCCCGGGAGGGAAGACCAGCAGCCATTGAATTCCTGCCAGGAGCCACAGGCTGCACTGGGTGCCAGAACGTTTGGCTCCTTGACTCCTCCAGCAGACCTGTAGGGCGAGCCTGGTCTCCCATTTCCCAGCTGGGGAAACTGAGGCTCGGCAATTACGTAATTTACCTTTGGTGGCACAGTGGTTCATGGGCAGAGGCAGAATTCAGACAATCAGGGCAGGGCTCATGTCCTTGTTCACATAGCACAGTGTCAGGAGGTATCGCAGGACTAGTTCAAGAATTAAATGAAACCATGTCAATAAAACTTCAGACAGACGCGGAGCTGTGCAGATGGATCTGAGCTGACGCCCGCAAACAGCCCCGCGTATCAGTGAGCACTGAGCTCCGCGGGGCGCGGGACACCGTGGCCACGTGGCGTGGGCCCCGTGTGTTTCTCACCACAAAGCAAGGATCTGTACTGAACCCAACTCCCCGGTGGACCCGTCACTGCCACAGCCATTAAATTCAGCCCCCAGATGACGAATGAGTGTGCTGGTCACAAATGGATATTCACAGCCTGAAAGCACTTTATGATTATCAAGGGACAAAGAATGAATTAAAATCACACCCTGCTAAGTGCCACAGAAGTATTTTCAATGAGCATCGTCACTGCTGTCCTCCCGACCATGGCATGTGGGCTGTACCTGCTGACACGTCCCCAGGGAAACTGCTGTGTCCAAATTGGACCAGACACAGATGATTCCAGTTTATTTTCCCCACCGATGACAATGGAACCGGCCAGCTTTGTCAACGGGGCTTTCCCTCCTGTCCTAATGAAATGCTGCCTTCTCAGAGCCTCATTCCTGTGACATGAATTCCTCGCCAAGCTGGAAGATGGCAAGGCAGGCAGGGACCGAGAGCACAGAATCTAAGCGTGCCTCTCCGGGGCCCTGCAGGAGCTGACCACGGCTACTTCTGTGCCTGCACACCCTCACGCCGGCCTCCGTGCCCTTGAGCAGGTCTGAATCTCCAGCACCGACGCAGACCCACATGGCAGGAAGGAGATCTCTTGGCCAGGCTGCCCAGGGGCTGCCACAGAAGCCTCCATGAACCCCACAATGTGTTTTTCCAAACTATAAGGCAAGAGAAGGCAATGCATGGGAATGCTAAGGGCCGACCAGCACCACTGCCCGGGCACCTGGGAGCCGGCCACACACCTGCTGCTGAGGTCCCAGCCTGCTGTATCTGCAGCCTGCCTGCTTCACCTGCCCGCAGCCCCCACCAGGTCAGCCAGGCAGAGGGGCACTGCTGTGTGGTCAGGTGAGCTCTGGCACTCAGCAGGTCACAGGGCAGGGGTCCAGGTTAGCTGGTAACCGTCCGACATTATTCCCAGAGTCTAGGCGGAGACTGGATTCTAGCAGGTGGAATTAACTACATGTATTTAGGGTGCCAGGAAGAACGGGTGGGGGCTCCACTGCATCCCCAGCCGAGCAGTACCATGCAGGCTGCCCTGCACGTAACTGAATGCTGCAGATACCGGGTGGGAGTGCGGGGCCTGCCACACGTCCCCATCAGAGCCATCTAACTGCCACCGTCCCCAGCACACACTGGGAAGAAGCAAAGGTGCCAGCACTCTGGAGGGCTCTGCCACCCTGGGGGCCACACGGGCATGTGCAGCTCCATTTAACACCTCCCAAGCTCCCATGGGAGACAAGGCGCCATGGTAGAGCCACAGGCTGTCCCTGTCTTCCCTGCGGCCCTCCCAGCCCTGTTCCCCAGGGTCCTAACAGTGTCCAACACTCTCACGCCCTCACGGGGCCTCCCACCTGCCAACTGATGTTAGCCAAGACTCTCCCAGCGTCGCTGGCAAATCCGTGCCTCAGCTGGACCCCTCAACCAACAGGCACCCTGACAACAGGAAGCCACCTGAGTCCCCAGTGCAGCTGTCCTGGCATCCTCTCAGCTCCACCTCCACCACCCTATCCAACTGGTCCCCCAGTTCCATCAATTCTGCCTCACAGATAGTTCATCTGCCGCCCTCTCCCCCCACTGCCACGCACTGCACTTTCCGCCCTCTCCAAGCAGATCGCTGACTCCCAGCAGGCGTGAGCCTGACCGTCCCACACAGTGGTGCTGCTGGAGCCCAGCTGGCGCATTCATGGTGAGCAGTGTGAGAACCATGGAGGGCTCCCTGCTTCGCCAGCTCCCGTGTCCTGCAAGGCTCCATCTGTCCAGGCTTCCCTCCCCAGTGTCTGGGGGGCCTGAGGGATGTGTTTGTCCCCAGAAGGCCTCTTAGCCTCTCCTCGTTCCATTCCATGAACCCAGATTCCTACTCCAGGCTCCCTTGCAGCACTGCAGGGCGTAGCCACCTCTCCCAACCCCCGCACTGTTCCCCCTCGAGGACACCGATATCCCCGTGATTTTCCAACAGAAGGGACCTCTCCTGCTGATGAAGAGAACCAGGGATGGGAGGATGGCAAGGATCCCGTAGACCTGCAAAGCTGGGCAGCTCCCTGCACCCAAGGAAACCACAGAGGCAACCATGTCAATGGTCACCGCCACTGAACCTCGATAGCACTGCCCAGAAAAGCTGCAGGAGGACCCAGAGACGGTCCTGGGGAAGGAGGCACCAGGCAGGGTGGCGTCCACTCTGCCCCAGGGCTGGGAAGTAGCCTGAGCTTAGAATATGCACCTAACAGGACAGCAGCTGGGAAGGGGACAGGAGATGGGGGGGAGGGAGGCAGGGAAGGGGATACACGAAGGCCGGTGCTGCCTTTGCACAGGTACCAGCTGCCCACCACGAAGGTCCCCATCACGTACCGCAAACACAGACGCATAAACATCTTTTTTTTTTTTTTTTGTACCGGGGATTGAACTCACGACTGCGCGCTTGCAAGGCAGGTGCTTATGCCGCTGAGCTAAATCCCCAGCCCCTAAAAAATCTTACAAAACAAATAAACAAGGGATGGCGAACACTTCTCAGCCTTTGCTATAATCTACACCCCTCTGCAGGCTGCCAGCATTTCAGGGAAACGGTCACGCTAAGCCACGCTTTCAGGACAGGAAAAAGCCTCTTAGGAGTGAAATGATGGGTGGGCTATTATTGGTATTATTATTATTCCTGCTTCTTCCTACATTTTGGTATATCCCAACGATTTTGTAAGGGGTACATACTATTTTACAGTAAAGCTAAAGAAAGGCCTTGCTATGGGATTTATGGCTTTTAAAGTAAATTCTAACGTCGCCCTCTCTGCGTGCGCGTTAGCTGAGGACCCAGAGCCGCCTCTCTGCAGAGCAAAGACCTGCCAGAAACAGATGGCAAAGATAAGAGCCTTAAACTCCGGTGCGGTGTCTCTTTCCCCTGTCCCAAGCCACCACATCCAGCAAGACGTGGGGTCTGAATTCCCTGTCACACTCCAGCAAGGCCTAAATGTCACGTCAGAACTCCTGAAGAAAGTGCAGGGTGAGTGCTTCGTGATGGGGTGAGGCGAGGCTTTTCTGGGTAACACCTCGAAGCACAGGCCACGAAAGTGCTCGGCAGCAGACTCGTCTCAGTTTGAATCCCACCTCGTAAAGGCACTCAGGAAAGAGGCCCCAGAGCTTCTCCAGAAAGCAGCAAGAACGTGGAACAAGCAAGTTGGAAGTGAGGGGTGACATCCTGAGGGGCTTCTTGGCGATGTCTTTTTCTATGATGACTTGATCCGAGTTAAACATTCACCACATACTTTGATCACCTGTGCACTCAGTTGGTCTCAGACACCGCCCTGTCACCTGAGGACATCTGGGGAAGGAACAGTCCTCCACCTTCGGTATCCGCTGACCCTGTCCTCGGCACCCTCCTCTCTGCCCTTCTAGAGCACCGAGAGGCAGGAGAGACCTTCTGTCCCCTCTTAAGGAATGGTCCTCTGAGAAAGCCCCTCCTCTCCATGCCACAAATAACTCAGGAGCTGCTTCCATGTCTGAGGTGCTCACAGCTTGGCACAGGGTTTGTAGGGGTTGAGCGTCCTCAGGAGCCAGCAGGGTGGAGGGTGGAGGGCAGGGACAGCAGCGGCAGGGACAGCAGCACCCCAGGCAGGCCCCAGGGTGAGTGCCTGGGCAGGGACTTCAAAGGAAGAGAGCAGAGAGAAGATGTCCTGGGGTGACTTGGGGAGACTTCCGCTTCCTGGGGCGACATCCACATCCTGGAACATCTCAGGCCACAAAGGGGGCTGTGCAGCTGGCGTGCAGAGCTGGGCACCAGGGACTCGTCCCTGCCCAAGCAGCCCCTCCACACAGATACCTGTGCACCCACATCATGTGCCACCAGTCACCCCTGCCATGGATCCAGGAAGGACCCTGCACCATTAGGCTGTCTGCAGTTGCTTTGTGCAATCTCATTCTCATTTGAAATGCTTCTCCTGGACGCTCCTTAAGGTCAGCTCAGACTCTGAAGTCTTTGAGTCCTTGAGTTCTCCTGGGTCCCCTTAAACCACAAGCTGCCCAGAAACAGAATTCCCAGCAATGACTTGCTCCCCACCTGCTCCCCACAATACACTTGCAATCAGCTCCTTGCAAACGTGTGTCGCTTGTTAAACTTGTTCTCTCTTCTTGACATAAGGAGTACAGTGTGTTATTTTGCACTAGATTCTGGATCCCTCTGGCTCAGAACATCGAAAGCAGCCAACTTTAACATTATCTTAGTTGTCTACATATAACAAGGCCTTAGCAGGACTCACGGGCATCTCCAGAGAGTCGGCTGCATCCCAAGACAATTCTACTGACTTCTGGAAAATTCCACAGCACCACAGATGTTCAGAATGACAGGACTGCAAGGGTCAACTTGCCCAGGCTTTCAAATGACCAGTCCAGGGTCATCTGTTTTCTCCCCAGAAAGCTTGGGCCCCCAGTATCCTGTTCAGCCAGCCAATGTGCAAGGCCAGATATCTTAGTAACTTTCCATCACTGGGACAAAATATCTAACGCCTGAAACTTAAAGAAAGACAGGGTCACTTTGGCTCACTGTTTCAGAGGTCGGTCCATGGCTCGCTGGTTCCAAAGCAGAAATGGCATGGTAGAAAGGCACAATGGGAGTGTGCCAGCCAGGAATAAGGGAGGAGGAGCAGGGAGTAGGCAAACATCCTTCCAGGGCTCACCCACAGTGACCCGCTTTGACCAGGCCCCACCTCCAAACAGCACATTCAGCCATAAACTCATCCACAGACTAATACAGCGATGAGCACGACACCCCTATAATTTGGTCACCTCCCAAACACATGAGACTTCTCAGCGACATTTAGACCTATACCACAACACCAGGGGAGGTCAGACCGCCTGCTTGGAGATGCTTGGAAAGCACTTCCGTCCTCTTCCAGCCTTGCAGAATCCCAGAGGAGCTGACAGCAAAGCCAGGAAGGCTGGGTGACAGCAGATAGAGACCACGGGTTTCCAGCATGCCCATGATCAAAGCTCTGTAACCCTTCACTGCCATCCTAGCACATGAGCACGCAGCCAGGAGGAGGGAGGCTACCACAGGGCACGTCCTCCCTGGGTCCTCCCGCAGCCAGGAGCCCAGCGTCAGGGACACTGCGGCCGCTGGCTGAGCTCCAGGAGCTAATAGGGACAGCAGCGTCCTGCCTCACGACCAGCTTAACTGCACTAAGGAGGATTCACCTGACTGAGAAAGCCACAAAGTGCCCCTACAGCTGAGACCCACAAACGCCGCAGGATGCCGGTCTGTGTCTGCCAGCTAGGGGAGCGGAGGTGGGGTGGGGTTCCAGAAATACTCCTTCCCTCCGGGTCAGATAGGAGCGAGACTGGGAAGGACACGGGTGGGGAGAGGCTCGCCCACAGGAACCTGCGGGTTATAATTAGTCTGTGCTCCTGCGGGTGTCATCTTTCAGCCCTGCCCGGGAGAGGAGACTGCAGAGCTGGGCCACCGTGTCCCCTGGAGAAGGGCACCGAGAGCCTGGGGTGCTGCGGGAAGAGCTGCCGCAGGATGATCTGGAGCTGACCTGCACCCCAGAACCCGGTGCCATGGGCAGACAGCAGCTCCCAGCTGCTCCAGCGGCCTGCGCCCTCCTTGGGGAGCTCTGCCAGCCTTGTCCCATGGGATGCACAGCTAAGTGTCTCCACCCGCTTCAAGCCACAGCCTCTGAAATAATCCTTTTTTTTTTTTTTAACCCAGTCCTGGGAATTGAACCCAGGGCCTTCATAATGAGCCACATCCTCTGCCCTTTATAAATTTTCTTGAGACAGGGCTTGAACTTGCAATCCTCCTGTCTCAGCCACCCAGCATGCCGGTCTCTGTTGCTTTGGCCTATGGATCAGTGGAACCAGGTCTGGGCCATGTCCAGCCAGGCAGCGCCCTTTGACAGCGGCAGCCCACGGCAAAGGTGATCCCAAGTCTCCTTCATCCCTGTGATGTTTGTTGTTTTACAAAAAGATTTGCCTGAGCAGCTCATTCCAAACGCCTCTCCGACATCGATGAGTCAGAGTTTTCTTTTCCCCCTGGCTGTTTGCATCTTTGGGGGTCCACACAGTGCATCTTGCCCTCACTGCAGCACCTTGATAAACAGGAATTTGTTCTGGCTTTGCTGCAGTCTTGGGCTGCAGTCTTGGGTGTCTGTCCGCTGAGAAGCACGCTCCTGTAACGCTCATTAATTCATAAAGCCCTCAGGACTCTGAGCAGTGTTAGACATTTAATCTTCCCTTCCTGCCGTAAACCTTTGCATGCAATCATCTTGCAGCATGGAAGAGCCTTATTACAGGCCACGGGGTGCGGCACTGGGGGTCGGGAATGAGGGCCCAGCACAGGGGAACACCCCGCCAGGATGGACACAATGGGTGCCCCTTCCCACTGGGTCCTTTTTCCCAGCCCAACAACCACCAAAAGAATGCGGGGGGGTGGGGTCATTTCTTCTTCCAGAGTGAGACAATGTCCTAGGTAAAAGGAATAATTAAAAATAGCATGGAGGTTAGATGTTTTAAATGTGTTGCACTGAAAGGCATATTATGGTTAATCTCTTTCGAATCCTCTTCCTCGCTTAAATCATACCAGTTCCTTGGTGTCGGCCACTTTCTGAAGCAGCTCTGGAAGTCACTTTCCTGAGTGTCTTTATGAGGTGTGGTCAAAGCACGGTGACCGATGCTGCCCAGCGCCATCCAAGGGAAAGGCAGCGTGTAAACCATGACGCCGTGTCCTTGTCCACCTCGTTCACCAGATCCAGTATCGTGCGCCTTCTAGCTCTTCCCCAAAGTCAAAATGACATGAAAGGGAAACACTGTGACCCAGTTCAGGACAGAGAGGCAGCCAGCACCGCACAGCAAAGACGCCCAGCAAAGGGGGTGCCAGAGCTGCCGCAGACAGCATTGAGACCCGGGGGAACGGTGTGCTTGGAGCGGAGGGAGGCTGTCAAGGGAGATTCGAGTCAGTGTCTTTTCTTGTAATACGTTTTTTAATTTAAACATTTGCTGCATATGTTGATCACTGTGTAAGAGCATCAGGCGCCAGGCCCACCTTCCGCAGTGCAGAGCTGACCAAAGCTGAATTCTGACCCCAAGACCACTGGTCTTGGGAAACCAAAAGTCTGAAAAGTACTAAGGAAATGGAGCTCACATTGGAGCCTTTTCAAGATCCATATAAATTAACACTAAAATGCTTGATGCAGATTCATCTATCAAACAGTGAAAGATCGTTAGCAATAATCAAATTCCATCATTTCGATTCACAGAGCCATAAATGAACTTCTCAAGAAAGTTCAGAGTTTTTTAGCTTCGTCGTATGGAAATTTTCAAAGCTCTATAAAAGCAGAGAGAATGGTTTGACAAAGTCTGTGTGTCCGTGACCCACTTTCAACTTCCAGAACCTCTCTGAGTCTATCCGAGTCACCACCAGCCCCCCCAACCCACCCCACCACCACGGCCCCAGACTGTCTGAGCCACACACTGGCTAGTAAAGATGCCTGCAGCTTCTAGGGAGCCCACTGGGGCCTCCGTCCTGGACAACCACAGCCACCAGAGCAATCCTCACGGTCACCTGCACTGCAGGAGCACAGTGAGAAGACAGAGCAGAGCTTCGAGTCCACACACTCTGAGGGGCAGCGTCCCCTGGGTGAGGGACACCAGCCAGCACATCTCGGGTCACCGGGGCAGCAGCCTCAGAGCTCAGCTATCAAAGAACTAGAAACAAGGACCATTCATCTCTCACAGAAAATCTCACCCTCCTTGAAAATAAAAACAAAGTAGATGCACAGCAATTGTGAACGAGGGCAGCCCTTGCTCTACAGAAATGTGTACGGGATGTGGTGTCTTCGCAGTAGACGCCTCTTAAGAAGTTAAAGTACTCCTAGCTGAGCATGTGGCTCACACCTGTGATCCCAGAACTCTGGGAGGCTGAGACAGGAGGCTCTCAAGTTGGCACCTAGCCTGCAAAACTTAGTGACTCAGTGAGTCCACGTCTCAAAATACAAAATGTTTCTTTTTTAATGCTGAGGGCCATGAGCCGCGGGCACACCAGGGAGAGAACAAGGCAGTGTCTCCTGTGAGCCTGCTGGCGTGTGGGCTGAGAATCAATGCGTGTATTGTGGGGTTGATTATGCTGACCTGGGGCCAGAGGTCTGGGCATCTCTTCAGATGACCATATGCAATACAAAAAATAGGGGGATTTCTTACAGCTTCTCTTTGAAGACAAATGTTGTTTTCACTGTTTTGCTTTGTTCTGATTAATTGTTTTGCTCTTTTAAATGTTCTGTTTTGATGGGTTTTATAGTGTTCTGTTTTTGGTTTGATTCTGATATACCTGATTGAATGGACAGCTATTGTGAAGATAATGAGATATACTAGGGTACCTATTACTGTTAGCCCGGTAACCTGTTCTGAAGTTCTGTACCAATTTCACTGCATGCTCTTGATTGGCTTTGTTCTGTCTTGTTTTGTTATATTTTACTCTTTAAAATTAAAAAAAAAATGCTGAGGATGTAGCTCGGTGCACAGGCCCTGGCTCCAGTCTCCAGATCTACAGGAAAGTGGGGGGAGCAGTCCTTGCAGTATGTCACCAAAAGCCGGCAGTTCTGCGTCCTCCGCTCTGTCTGCCTGTCTGGACCGACCTCCCTGGACCCACATTAGCAGCAGAGAGGTGTCTGTACCCCCGGAAAGCTCCAGAGCTCCTGCAGAGAGCACATGTCGCTGCGGGCACTGATGGGCACCCCAAAGAGGAGGCACCTGAGCCGGTAAAGAGGGAGAACACGAGGGGTCTGAAGACGTTCTCTCTTCCTTTTTTTTCTTAATTTATCTAGTTTTTATTAGAACACGTTTGCAGTTCGTGCAGTTTGCCGACGTCCTGGGAGGGTGTCCTGTGATCTCATGGCTCGACCCCTCCGCTCCCCCACCGGCCCCCGGCCCCTTTTCCACTCCGTCCATGCCGGCTGCTCTAGCTCCTGTTGAGGCACATGGTGTTTGTGGTCCCTGGGGCTGTCGGGCCCCTGAACAGGCCACAGCTTTGTTCCACCACCTCCCCTCCCCCTCCTCTCCCTCGCCCAGGCTCCCCTGGTCCACGTCCCTATGGCAAGAGACCCGCCCCTTGTTCCTGTCCCTCCACCCCATCGCTCTCTTTGTTTAGACTTTCCCTCGCTCAGGTGAGAGACGCCACCCGTGTCTCAGCGTGTGTGTCCGCCTTATTTCACCCAGGATTCTAGTTTCCAGGTGCATCCATTTCCCTGCAGATGTCTCCAATTTGTCCTTCTTTATAGCCGAGTAATATTCCATCATACACAGAGACCACATTTTCTTTGTCCAGTCGTCTGCTGACGGGAGACAGCTGCTTCCAGGGTTTAGCTGTTATGAATTGTGCTGCTGTAAACAGTGAGACGCGTGTGTCACCGCAGTGCGATGACTTAGGCTCTTTGGGGAAGATGCCTAGCAGGGGACGGCTGGACCTCAGGGAATTTCTAATTTTGGTCTTTGAGGAATCTCCACGCTGATTTCCACAATGGCTGACCTAGTTCACATTGCCAGCCACAGTGAAGGAGGCTCCTTTTTCACCACAGCCTCACCAGCATTGCTGTCTGATTGCTTAATTATTCCCATTTTTCTGGAGTGAGATGGGATCTTAACATTGTTTTAATCTGCATTTCTCTAATAACCAGAGATGTTGACCATTTCTCCATGTATTCACTGACCATTCGTTTCTTCCTTGATGAAGCATCTGTTCCCTTCTCTTGCCCATTTCTTGCCTGGGTCTTTAATCTTAGGTGGTGTAGTTTTCTGAGTTCATTGTGTGTTTGGGATAATAGACCTCGGTCTGAGGCGTAGCTGGCAACGCGTCTGCAGGTTGTGTCTTCACGCTGCTGCTTCTATCACTGCACAGGAGCTTTTAGTCTGATACAATCCACTTGTTGATTCTTGCTGTTTCTTGTGCAGTTGAGCTTCTGTTGAGAAAATCCCTCCCTACACCTACATGTCTGCGAGTGTTTTACTTATTTTATCTTTCAGAAGGTTTAGTGTTTTAATGTTTAGATCTTTGACCCATTTTGATTTTAGTTTAGCACATGGTGAGGGGTATAGTCCAGCTCACTCTTCGCACACAGATAACCAGTTTTCCCAGAACCTCTTGTGGAACAGGCTCTTCCCTCCAGCGTGCAGTGCTGGCCGCATGTGGCCGATCAGAGATTGAGTGTGTCCGGGAGATTTCCGCCTCCTCTGTTCCGTTCTGCTGAGCCACATGTCCACTTTTGTTTGCTCCAGGATCAGGCCACTTTTATTGCTATGGCTTTGTAATATAGCTTGAAGGCACATATTGTCTCCTGCTCTTGCCAAAAATTACTTTTGCAATTTTGAGTCTCTTCAGGTTCCAAATTAATTTTCGGATCATTTCCTCTAGATCTGTGAAGGACACTGTTGGTATTCTGATCAGGACTTCAGTGAATCTGTGTAACAGTTTGGGGTTATGGCCACTGTGACAACATTGGTTCTGCCTATCCAGGAGCAGGGGACGTCTTCCCGTTTTCTGACGTCCTTTTCAATCTCCTTTGTGAGAGTACTGTAGTTTCTGCGTAGAGGTCATTCACTTCTGGTTAGATTAATTCCTAGATATTTTTTAAGCTACCGTGAATGGTATTATTTTTATATTAAACCTCTCATCACCTGCTTTGTTGGTGTACACAGATGCTAACCATTTTTGTGTGTTGATCCTGTATCCTGCTACCTGGCTGAAGTTCATTATCACTTCTAAAAGCCTTGTGGTAGAGTTTGTGGGATATTCTATGTAGATTATCAACTGCAAATCAACTGCAAATAAGGATAATTCAAGTCATTCCTTTCCTACATGTCTCTTTGATGTCTCTCTCTTACCAAATTCCTCTGGCTAATGTTTCAAGTACTATATTGAATAAAAGAGATGTAGTGGGCATCCTTATCTTGTTCCTGATTTTAGGGGGAGTCTTTAGGGTTAGGGATTTGGTTTAATGTGGGCTATTGATTTGATGTAAAATAGTCCTTATTATATTCAGGTACGGGGCTTCTTATTTATTTTCTTCAGAAATTTTATCATGATAGGGTTTTGGACTTTGTCAAAAGCCTTTATTGCATCTATTGATACAATCATGTAGTTTTGACTTTGCTGCTATTTCTATGACAAACTACATTTATTGACTTACAAATGTTGAACCATCCTTGCATCTCTGAGGTGAAACCTGCTTGATTGTCATCTTTTTGATAATGTACTACATGCTCTTTGCTATTGTCTTGAGGCTTTTTGCATCTATGTTCATTAACAGATTGGCTTGTAGTTCTCTTTTTTAGCTGAGTCTTTATCTAGTTTTGGGATCAGGGTGATTTTGGTTTCCATAAATAAATTTAGGAGCACTCCATCTCTTTCAATTTCTTTGAAGAGCTTAAGGCATATGGTGACATAACATAAAGCTTTTGTAGAATTTAGCTGTGAATCCACCAGGTCCTAGGCTTTTCTTAGCTGACAGATTCTTTGTTACTGAGTAAATTTCATTGCTCATTATTGGGCTGCTAAGCATATTTATGTCTTCCTTAGTTAGTTTTGGTAGCTTGTGTCTAGGAATCTTTCCACTACTTCAAAATCTGCTGATGTGGTAGAATACGATTTTGTAGAGTAGTTACTCTCCTCCGGATTTGCACATCGTCTGCTGTGATGCCACCTTTTCACATCTAATTGCAATGAAGGGTCTTTCCTCTCTCTCTCTCAATGAGCCTTGTTAAGGGCTTACCTATTTTATTTATTCTTTTGAAGAACCAGATCTTCAAATAGTTTATTTTTTTTACATTATTTTAGTCTTCATTTCATTGGTTTCCACTCCACAAAGTCTGCTTAAGAAAACATCAAAGCACTGAAATCACGCCATGCACGAAATGCAGCGTTAGGGCCACTGCGCAAAAAAGAGTAGAAATCAACCAGGGAAGGAATTTTGTAAAAGCCAAAAGCTCCTGGAAAATCACCAACGTGCTCCTAAACAGTGGGTCGCGGAAGAAATTTTAAAATTTCTGGAAGTTAATGACAATAATGGTACAACTCAGCGGAGCCTGAGGGAACTACAAAACCAGTCCCAAGAGGGAACTCATGGCAGTCAATGCACACACTAAGAAAACAGAGCAAGTCCAAAGAAATAACCTAATGAGAAGCCTGAGAACACTTGAGAAACAAACACAAGCCAGCCCCAAACTGCATGCAAGGAGGGACATTATAAAAATGAAAATATTCTGAAAGTCAGCAGCCCCCGGCCCGGAGCTCGCAGCTGTGAGCACAGGAAGGAGGTCAGCAGCAAGCATGGAAAGCTGCTCTCCCCTGGAGGAAGCAAGCACAAAGAGCAAGGGGAGCCTGCAGGAAGCTCCCACTGCTCCCCCAGAGCAGCGGCAAAGCCACGGCACTGCCGCATGCCACACACTCCCGACGGCCTCCTAGGAATACAGCCCGGGAAGCTGTGCACCTCAGATCGGCTGCCTGGGAAAGGAGGGAGACAAGTGCGATACCAGTCAGCCCCGAGAGGAGAAAGGCCTCCTTCCCCCTCTGCCCATCAGTCGCTGCCAGGAGCACGTGTCCCTTGCCAGCCAGGCAGAGCCAAAGGCTCCAGGGTTCAGGTCCCCTGGCTATACCATCCCTGAACCCATCACAGAAGCCCCTGGAGGCCAGCGCTGGGACCTTGTATTGGGCAAGGCTGATGGACTTCCTGCAGGAGCCTGGCCCCCCATCCAGTGACACTCACGCACAGTGACAGCGATCTCACACCCAGCTTGGCAACTCCGCTTGGCATCAGCTGCTCCTGTGGCGCTCAGCATGGTTACCACGTGGTGTTTCTGCTGACCAGTGACACCGCATTTGATAAAGCGTCATCAGGGAGGGAGAGGCAGCCGGCCTGGCTTGCACAGTGACTCCTCACTGAGCAGCAGGAATCTCAGGACCTGGGGCCACAAGTGAGGGAGAGAGTTGGACTCGGGGGGCAGCAGTGAAAGGCACCTAACACCAGGGGCCCGAATCCTCTGCGTGGAACCCTGATGAACTGTAGGGGGAGGGGCCTCAGAAACCGCCTATCCGGTCTGTGGGTGGGGAATCCGTCGCCGTGGTCTATGGGGCAGGAAAGTGAAATAAGGAGAACAGCTATTTTGGGGGGCCCACAGGAAGGGGCATGAATCTCACTTACCACCCGCGCTACATGTAAGGAAGGCCTAGTTCTTTTAGAAAGGCTTCGTGGGGTGACAGAAATGTAGTGCACTATATTCAGAACGAGTGGACTTGAATTTGACAAATAAGCTCCTATGTTAATTAGCGAGCTTCCAGTTTGCTAATGGGGACCACTTGGAACTGGGAACGATCCCAAAATAATGAAGAAAAGCAAGTCCCCTGTCACCACGGCTCGTGCCAGAGACAGGCCAAGGACACTACTGCCCCTCAAGGTCACCTCCCTGTGCCCTACCTGTGCGGGGAAGCGGCGTCTCCTTTCCTTCGCCTTCTGCACTTCCGCGGTGCAAGTCCCAAGCTGCACAAGCACTGTCCTCAGAGTCCCCCCCCCCCCGAGGTCCCCCGGCACAGTGATCTGGTGACGGCCACTCAGCCACCTCAGCGAAAGCCAAAAGCCAAGTGGCAAGCACTGCTGTTCTCCTTCAGCCGACTGCTGGCTTCCGTGTCCCTCCTGAGATAAGCGAGTCTGACTGTTCTACTGGAGGGGAGTCAGAACCCCGAGCTCCCCAGGGAGCAGCTTCTGAGGCTAAGGAAGTGACAGAGGTGTCAGCCACACCTCACCCTGCAAGGGCTCCCCTAGGTCTCAGGGCTCTAGCCCTCCCTGCCCCTCCCCCAAGGACCCCCCTCTGGCCTGGGCCCTCCCTGAGTTGCACCCCCAGGCCTCACTCCTGCACCTCCGCCTGCCCTGGAAGCCTCCGACTGCTACATGCGTGCGTGCTCACACGCATGCCCACGCAGGCATACTCACATACATGAACATGTGTGTGCACTTGGGTGTGGACACATACGACTTCACACTTCCTTCTGACACGCAAAGCACAGAGCCACTTCCCAGAAGGGCACCCTGCTAGCTCCCATGCCACACGCACCCCTTTCTCCACACATATCCCATGCCCGCTCTCCACTTGGGCCTCCTGAGCCCAGGCCAGCACCTGTCTGAGCCCAACCAACCGGTTGCTCAGTGCCCGGCTCAAACCCTCTGCTGCCAGGGGAGGCTCGCGTCTTCCAGAAGGAACGATCTCCCATGCATCCACTCCCCACCTGCTGCAGTCAGGGATGTGGAGGCAGCGCCCAGCACTTGGGAGGTGCTGCACGCATCCTGGGGTCACAGTGAAATGCTACACAGTTTAGAAAAGACAGGAAACATGGACCAGAGCCCTGGCCCAGGGTGCAGCTCAGGGCTGCAGCCCCTGCCCAGCATGGCCAAGGCCCTGGGTTGAGTCCCCAGGTCCACAAATAAAAGGATGTAACCCCAAATAAAGAACAAAGCCAGCAAAAGGGTCTGCACTGTGCTCCTGTGCATGCAAATGAAATCGAGCCTGGACAGGCAGAGAGGCGCAGACAAACCCGGGGTGGCTCTGTCTCTCCAGGGTCCACGACTCAACCTGAGAGCCCAGCAGCTGCCGGAGGAGCAGACACACAGGATCAGGGCTGAACAGAGGCTCCTGCCTGGATTTCATTACGGTGGAATCTATTACCATGTGCATATATTACCCACATTACCCACGCGGAGGTAACAACTCAATTCAATTCAATTGAAAGTAATAAAATAAATGTTTGATTTTAATTGAAGCTGAACTGAACAACCCTGAAATTAATAATAGAACTGGCTGGAGTAGTCAAATTACCCACTGCCGACGAGTGGGGCATTCAGAGAATTTTATTTCTCCAATTATATGGCCATCCAGTGCCAAGCTGAATTCATTAGCTCAATCATAGTAATAATAATGAATATTCTTATAAAATGAATAAATCAGACACAATTTTCTTTATCAAGAAATTTTATCCAAGAATGTTTAAATTCTACCAGCTTAAAAAAAACAACTCACTATCAAAACGGGCTCCCACAGGTCCTATATGAGGAGGGTCACCCGAGACCCCACGTTGAGACCTCAAGACCCACACATCCTGCTGTCCAGCAGGGGCACAAGCAGTCTCCAAGTGACTCCTCGTGGCAGGCGCACTTGTCCTAGACTCGGGACCAGAGAGGGCCCTGAAGGCCTGAGCTCGCTGTAACTCCAAGCTCCTCCGGGCTGTGGGGCTGGGCCCGGGCCTGGCAGAGGCCAACCCAGGTCTGTGCCACCTTGCACGGCGGGTGGGGGGGACTGGCTTTTGCACAGCAGCTGCAGGCAGTGGGAGGGTCCCCACTGCTCTGACTCTGCACACGTATGTGAGGGAAGATGGGATGGGAGGCCCCTTCCCCAAGCCCGTCCTGGACCCACAAAGCCACTGCTCCCTCAGCAGCGTGGACTCTGGCGCCAAACATGCTCCCCGCAGCCACTCCATCACCCTGCTGTCACCAAGATCTCTTTTTAAAGAGTCTCCGATGATGTACCGTGGCTCCAGGGGTGCTCCCGGGGGCTCTGTGTGGGACACCAGGGCAGTGGCAGATCCTGGGGATGCTGAGGGGGAGCAGGGCCAGCAGCAGGAGGAGCCACGCTCGTCATTAACACACCAGCCCCGGGGCACAGCGCCAGCTCCACTCAGCCATGACGGCCCGGGAGAGACCAGCGCCCGCCTGTCCTGCCACACCCGAGCCCCAGAAGGGCAGCTGCCCAGACAGCAAGGTCTCAGACACCGCGAGTCACGGGGGCCTCAGTGTCATCCCTCTCGGTAGACGGGGCAGTCCCCACCCTCCACCATCAGAGGGACATGACACAGCCTGAATATGCTGCTGCTGCTGCTGCAGCCGCGCTATGGACAGTGCCCGGTCACACGCTGCGCGCGAGCCAGCGTCTGTGAACCGTGTGAAGCGCTCGTAAGAGGTGTCATGGAAACACACGGCAGCTGTCTGAGTTCCAAACCTGATTACCCCGAAAGACAGGCTGCCATGGGTCCCCTCCAGAGCCTCCCCAGCTTCAAACACACCTATCTCGTTCTGGCCACTCTCTGAGGCCGTTCTGGGGTCATTTTCCTGAGGGTCTTTACAGTCTGATCAATAACATGCTGAAAGCTGCTGCCCGGCACCATACAACAGCAAGGCAGCTGTACCACAGGACACCGTGTCCTCTTCGCCTCATTCACTGGGCCTGGCACCATGTGGCTTCCGGCTCTTCCCCAAAGTCACGATGACCATGAGCGAGAAAGGTTCTGAGTTCACTCAGACACCGAGGCAGCCACGACAGCACAAGCAGAGACCCTCAGGAAAGAGGCCTCCAGAGCTGCTGCAAAAAGGGGCAAGAACGAGGGGACAGGAGCGCTTGGAACCAGGGGAGGACTCTGGGAGGGGACAGGAGCGCTTGGAACCAGGGGAGGACTCTGGGAGGGGACAGGAGCGCTTGGAACCAGGGGAGGACTCTGGGAGGGGACAGGAGTGCTTGGAACCAGGGGAGGACTCTGGGAGGGGCCGTGGCTGTGAGCCCTTGGCGACGTACACTTTTAAACACTCACAGCTTTTCAGTCACACCTGAGCTGACACAACACCCCGTCTCACAGCCACAGAAAAGTGGAATTGACTCTGCTTCTCTCAGAGTGAATTCTTGTGCACAGAAATCATTATTTTCTTGACAGTGAAGTCAGAGAGGCGTTCTGGCCGCGGGCTGGGCTGGTGCAGGCGCTGCCCCGTCCTGCAGCCTGGAGACGGCGCTGCCCTCCGCCCCAGGGCCCTTCACTGGCTCCCCGCATCTCCTCAGGTTACCTCTTCTCAGCGCCCACGGCCCAGGACGCCCTGGAACTGCTCTCCCCAGAATCCGGAGAGGACATGGCAGGGCCCGGGACCCCCAGCTCCCCTTCCACACCCTGTCACCTGGCAGGAAATCGGGCAGGAGCCCAAAAGAGCAGTCTCACGACAGCCCAGCGAGCACACTAGGATCGTGTGCCCCTTCACGCCCACCCAGGGAATCGTCCAAAACACTCGACGGCTTGGTCCTCAGAGTCACCGGGCCCCTGCTGCACCAGCGGCAACCCGCCGCCTTCCTAGGAGCAGTGGAGTGGGCGCAGGGGTGCTTCGCTTTGTAAGTGGGGAGACGTGTAAAATGTGTAGGTAGGATGATTTCACCTACACACACACACACACACACACACACAGTGTGCATAAACTAACGGTTAAATTCAACTGTGAAGAGTGCAAATACAAATTTCAACAAAGCCAGGCACCGTGGTGCACACTGGAAACCGGGCATTCCCGGAGACCCAGCCCCGCCCACACAGGGCGACTCAGTGGGAGCCGACTCAAGGGGGCTGGAGCTGGAGCTCAGGGAAGGCCTTGCCTTCACCCTCAGCCCGTGAAGAGTGACCATGCCACACCACCAGATGTCAGGGCGCCATGTTGGTGAACAAGTCGGATAACAGGACCCAGCACCACAATCAGGCAACATCTAGTAAAACTGAGGATTTCTTCTCCCTGAGGGAAACTTTCTGTAGTTTCTAAAGAAAAGACCATACTATTTTGTTTTGTTTGATTAAATCATGTGTGAAAGTATGGGCAACTATTTCGAAGAAAACAAGAGACATTGTGGTGGCCAATGTTGATTTCCTGTTGTCTTGTTGTGAAGTTCTGTGTTGCTTGCATTGTTCTGTTCTGATTTGCTTTGTTCTGTTTGTTTTGTTTTATTCTCTTCAAAATAAAAAAAATGTTTAAAAGATCATAGAAGTATTTCCTGTTTATAAGAGTGAACCACAAAACCAATTCATAAGATAATTATTAATTTATATTAATAAAAAGACAGCTGAAGAAATGGTAGGTAAATCATATGAGGGAATATTATACAGCAATAAAAACTGATAGCTGTGCTACATCAACAAGACTACATCTCACAAACAATGTAAGCTAAAGAAACTATAGCTACATAAGCCTTTAAAACATTGAAAAGCAGGGGTTGGGGATTTAGCTCAGTGGCATAAGCACCTGCCTTGCAAGCACAAGGTCATGAGTTTGATCCCTGTTACAAAAAAACACACACACATTGGAAAGCAATCTTGTACAGGAGTTGTGGATGTACCTGCATGGAATACAGCATGGTAATTGTCTTTTAGAGAAAGATGGTCACACAGGAGTCTCAACAGCACACATATTCTCTTTCTTCAGCAGGATTATCCATCACCTGAGCACTGGCTGTATTATTCCTTACACCACTTTTCAGGTTTTCGTAACAGTCTCAAAATCTAGGGTAAACAAGGGAAGAATTAGCTCACCAACAATACAGACGCTCCCTTCTGTCTGCCCCGTCGGCCCCTGTGGGTGACCTGGACCACGGGACGTGGGGTGCAGAGACGGCCAGTCCGAGCCAGGGCTGAGGCGAGGCTCCATGAGGCAGGCACAGCTCAGATCCCGAGTACTCAGGGGAAACTGAGGCCGTGACCACCGAGCTGCAGGTGGTGGAAGCAGAGCTCGGGCCCACGCACCGCGCGAGATTCTTGCTGCTGCGCGGGCTACTGCTCCATGCAAACAAAGCATGGGGATGGAACCAGGGAAGGAGTCCCAGCGCCACGCACCACTTCCCACAGCCCCGGGTCTGTGCAGGCCTGAGCCCACGCAGCGCAGTGCGGGTGGGTGGTACAGGACGCGGACCGCGTGGGGCCCGCAAGCTCTTAGTGAGAGGCGCCCAGCTCTGTCCTTGGGTTCTGGCCGGAATAGCAGAAGTTTTGTGACTGAAAACACATATTTTCTACAGGTGTTGCTATTCCTTGACTTTTCCCCATTCCCCTGTCCACCCTTCCCCTCCTTATTTACAAAAGCTTTGTTCCCATTATTTCCTTCTTCTCTCATTGTTCTTTTTCCTTCCTTCCTTTCCTTCTCCCCACCCTTCACCCTGAGTTTTCCTTCCCATTTGAAGACTTTCTTCCTATTACACAATATGTATTTTAGCCAGGCACAGTGGCATAGGCCTGTAATCCCAGTACCCAGAAGGCTGAGGCAGGAGGATTGCTGTGAGTTCAAGGCCAGCTTGGGCTACAAAGTGAGTTCAAGGCCAGTCTGAACTGCATAATGAAACCTTGTCTCAAAAAGACAAAAAAAAAATCTATTTTACATTTTGGTCCTTATTTACACTTTCAGTTTTTCACACCAGAGAATGCAATATTTACATGTGGTCTGATTTATTTCACTTAAGAGTATGGTCTCAAGGTGCATCCATTTACTAGAAGTGTCTCAAGTTTGTCCTTCTTTGTGGCAAAGTAGTACTCTGCTGTATAAAATTCAGTTCTGTACTCACTCAGCAGTTGATGGGCATTTGGGCTGTTTCCAAGATTTAACTATTACAACTATGCCACTATATAAACATGGGTGTGCATATATTGCTGTGGTGTGATGCTTTTAATTCTTTGAGGAAGACACCAAGACGGGGCATAGCTAGGTTGACAGGGAATCTCTCATTTTTTAGTTTTTCGTTTTTTGTGATCTCCAGACTGCTTTCCACAGTGATTGCACCAGTCTACATTCCCACCAGCAATGGAGAAGGTTCCTTTTTCCCCACAGCCCCTCCAGCATTTGTTATTGGTTGGTTTCTTGATGATAGCCATTCTTTCTGGAATGAGATGGAATCTCGGCATTGTTTTAATTTGAATCTCTCAAACGACCAGTGACGTTGAACATTTTTTCATAGATTGATTCACCATTTTTACTTCTTCATCTGAGAAGTGTGATTTCAGATGCCCATTTTTGGGTTAGGTCTTTAAATTTGGAGGAGATCTGATTGGTGTTTTGTTTTTTTTTTTGTTTTGTTTTGTTTTGTTTTGGAGTTCTTCATATATTCTAGATAGTGGTCCTTTAAAAATAGCTGACAAAATTTTTCCCACACTGTGTTTTCTCTTCACTCTGTTGGTGGTTTCTCTTGCTGTGCAAAAACTTATAAATAAAATGAGACCCTCTTTGATAAAGAGGCCAAACACATTCACTGGAAGAAAGTCTGTTTAATAAATGGTACTGGAAAAATTGGCTCTGCATATGCCGAAGACTAGAACTAGACCCATGCCTGTCATCGTGTACTATACTAAAGTCAAAATGGATCAAAGATCTAAATATTAAAACAGAAACACTAAATCTGCTGGAAGACAAAATAGGTAGAAATCTTGAAAACATAGAGGTAGGTAGAGAATTCACAAACAAAAATCAAACCACACAGGAAATACTTCCAAGAATCAATAACTGGGATCACGTCTTATTAAAGAGTTTCTACATGTTGAAAGAAATCTCCAGCAGAGTGAAAAGAAAACCCACAAATTTGGAAAAAACCTTAGTCAACTGTCCCTCAGACAAAGGACTTCTGACTAGAACATATAAAGAATTTTAAAAATCAGGCCCCAAAATTCAAAGACCCAATCCAAAAATGGGCATCTGAGATGAATACGCAGTTCTCAGATGAAGAAATACGAACGGCAAATAAATACATGGAAAAATGTTCATCATCATTAGTCATTAGAGAGATACAAATTAAAACCACACTGAGATTCCATCTCACTCCAGAAAGAATGGCCAGGATCAACAAAACTACCAACAACAAATGCTGGAGAGGCTGTGGGGGAAAGGAACTCTTCTGCACTGTTGGTGGGAGTGTAGGCTGGCAACCACTGTGGAAGTCAGTCTGGAGATTCCTCAAAAAGCTGGGATTGGAAGTCCCATTTGACCCAGCTATTCCACTCCTAGGCATATTCCCAGAAGACTTGAAAACATCATACCACAGTGATATATGTGCACCCAAGTTTACAGCAGCACAATTTGTAATAGCCAGATCTTGGAAACAACCAAAATGGCCACTTGACTGAGCAATGGATAAAAAAGATGTGGTACTTGTATAGAATGGAGTACTACTTAGCTATAAAGGATGATCACATGGAGGTATTTATAAATAAATGCGTGCAACTTGAGACCATACTCATAAGTGAAATCAATCAAACTCACATGTGTAAATATCATATTGTCTCCCTAGTGTAAGAAATGGTAAGAGTACATAAGATACAAAATCCTCAAAAAATATAGTGAAAAGATAAGAATCTGCTCAAAGGGGAAAAAAATAATATCTCAGGGAAAAGGAGAAAAAAGATTTGTATAGACACACTTAGGATTGCTAAGATGACTGTGCTATAAATCCTATAAGTTTTTGGAACAAAACAATTAACATTCATAGGATTGGAACAATTTTGCATGTTAGTGTCTGGTGACCTGAGGAGCTCTTGAAGATCATTATGTAAAATAATCCTAGTTATGCTCCTACCACCTTGTTTTGAAGGCCTGTATTATCACTGTTTGGGGCTCTTTGCTATTGTTATTTGTCTTTTTTGTTTCTTGTTTTTCTAGTAATTTGTTTTATTTTTCTCTCTACTACAGAAAAGGTAGGTGGACATGTAGAAGCTTATACATGTGTAGAACTTTGCCTAAACAGTATACGAGAATCAATTATATTAAGCTTGATGAAATGAACAGCTACTTTGAAGAAAAACAGACATTATGGTATCCATTGCTGATTCTGTATTGTCATGCTGTGAAATCCAGTAATGCTTCTATTCTTTGTTCAGAGTGGTTTTAGCCTGTTTTGTATTGTTTAATTTCAATATACATGAAGGTATGGACAGCTAATTTGAAGAGAACAAGAGACATTATGGAAGATATTGTTGATTTTCCTATTGTCTGGTTTTGAAGGCCTCTAATGCCTTCACCACTCTGTCCTGATCAGTTTTATACTATTTTGTTTTGTATGAATTCATTGTGTGTGAAGATAGGGACAACTATTTAGAAGAAAACAAGAGACATCATGGTAGCCACTGTAGATCTCCTGTTGTCTTGCTTTGAAATCTGTGTCACTTGCATTGTTTTCTTCTGATCTGCTTTGTTCCATTTTGTTATGTTTAGTTTTACCTTTTTTAAAATAAAATTTAAAATAAAATAAAATAAGACCCCAGTTGTTGATTCTTTGTGATAGTTCCTATGCAATCAGGATTTTGTTCATAAAGTCTTTGTCTACACTAATGTCTTTGAGAATTCAACCTATTCTATCTTCCAGCAATTTAGTGTTCTGCTTTAATATTTAGATCTTTGGTCCATTTCAATTTTAGTTTCCTGCATGATGGTAGACATCTTCAGCATGTGAAAAGCCATTTTTTCAGCACTGTTTATTAAATAGGCTATCTTTCTTCCAATGAAGGTGTTTAGCTTTTTTGTCAAAGGTAAGGGACCTTTTATCAAAGGTCAAAGGAGTTTTTCTGCATCTTCTAATCTGTTCCACTGATCCTCGTGTCTGTTTTGTTGCCGGTACCATGATGTTTTTATCATAGTAGCTTTGTAATATAATTTCAAGGCAGGGATCATGATGCCTCCTGCTTTGCCTTTGTTGTCCAGAATTCCCTTTGCTATCCTGTCTCTTCTAGCTCCTGGTGAATTTTAGGTTTGGAAACATATACTATTATGAGAGGTAATAAAATGTGCATTCTCAGAGACTGCTGAAAAGGAAAAATCCATGCTTTTTTGAGTGAGAATGTTTTGGCAAATCTGTTTAAAGGTGCTCTGTGTACATGTTCTTTAGTCCTGAAATTTCACTGCTAGAAAGAGACAAGTACACACTCACATGTGCAAACACACACGGAGAGCCATGAGTTATCGCCTACAATCGTCAGAAGAAAACTAAATATCCACCATCAGAGGACCAGTTAATACATCACAGCACCTCCATAAAATGGAAAGTTTCATACCCTGTCAAAAAAGAAGGGTATGGGTCAGAATGCAATGGGTCGGAAATGTCTTTAAAATGCCCTATCAAATGAAACCCAATAGAAGATTCGCAGCAGTTGTTAGTGTTCTTCCTCCGCATCATTGTTTGTAAAGCATTTACTGAACACACAGAGGAGGACTTTTAATTTTTAATTGACATGTAAAATGGGTCCATGTTCATGAGGCATCGTCATGTGATGTTTTGATGCATTTATGCATTGTATAACATTCAAACTGGAACAAATATTTATCTCCTCTATTGTAGTCAGGGTTTTCAAGGGAAAAGATTTAATACAGGATACATCATTTATGTGATTATTTTATAATATTCACCCAAAGAGTCAAACACAGAAGAGTACAGGAGATGATGCATTAGGGACCCAGAGAATCCAGCTGAGGGCCTGGATCCCACGGCAGTGTCCATGACTCCATCAGTCCAGCTGGAGGCCTAGAGCCCATGTCAACATCTCATGCAAGTGTGTATCAAGGATCTGCCCTGGGAAGGCCCCAAGGTCAGCGGCGGAAGCTAGAAAGTCTGCGCCAGTGGGTGAAGGAGCTGTGCCAGCAGCTGAGGGACTGCACTGGAGCCAGGAAGCGATGCTCAAGGTAAGGACCAGAGCTCCCCTGGAGAGTACCACAGCCATCCTCAGCAATAACGAGGACCCCAGCTTCTCTGAAGATGAGAATAGCCCAGTTCACATCAGAAAAACCAGGGCAACAGGCTTCTCCATCCAGGAGAATCCACAGTCCCATCTTCCCCACCAGGTCTCCCTTTATGCTGTTGGCAGTGACCCTCAGGGGGGCCCTCCACACCCAGCACCGCGCACACTCAGTCCAGCTGGGTGTTCCGAGTGGACCATTAGTTAATCCACCACGATTCCTCAAACGTGTGTCATTCTTTATGGGAAAAGCCTCAAAATCCTGCTTCCAGCTCTTAGCACAACACCGCAACCTGCGGTCACCCCTCTGGGCACGCCTCTCGTCCCCCAGAACTTCTTCCTCCCAACCATCATGTGGAACAGCGGGCCATCAGATCCCACCGGTGAGCGGGGTCCTCCGTGCTGACCTTAGGTAACTAGACACGGCGCCCACTAGGTCTGCCTGTCACAGTGGCAGGACTGCCTTCTCTGATGGCCATGCCGCGTTCCCTGCTGTTCCCAGACTCGGTTTTCTTTCACCAGTTACTCTCTGGGGGCCACAGAGGCAGTTTCTGTGCCTTGATGCCTGTGTGGCCCTGGACATGGGGCGCAGCTGTGTCCCCCCAGGGTGCTCGTGTGTGGAGCCACCAGGACCTGTGCATGCCCGTGACTGAGAGCTTTGCAAAGGAAGTGCGTGTCTTGTTTCGTTTCATACCCGGTTTGTTTTCGTTAGCTTTACCCAGTGCTGCAGCAGGCGCTACGCTGGGGCCTTTGTGTGGCTGCATCTCCAGCTCGTTTTTATTTTTCTATTTTGAGATAACATCGCTAAGTTGCTCAGGCTGGTCTTGAATTTGTGGGCCTCCTGTTTCAGCCTTGTTCGTAGCTGGATTACAGGCATGTGCCCCGTACCTGGCTAGCTTTCATCTTATACATTTATAAATTTTAAATTCATTTTATACCTTTTACACCCTTCACTCTATACTGCTTTCATTTTATACATAAATTTCTCTGATTTGTGAGGAGTAAGCACCTCTAATGTGTTACCTATACAGGAATATGCATATATATATATATATATATATATATATATATATATATATATATGTAAATAGGTATATTTGCATAGACTAAAATAGAATAAAATGAGTCATTGGATCTGCACTAACAGGAGCACAAATATTACAGCAGTATTAGTGTGGAGATTAAATGATCTTCTGTGCCTTTGCCATCTCCCTTTCTTTCATCCTGATGCATCTCGTTTGCACTGTTGACTAGAACGGCACACCTGCTCAGTCAATAATGGAAAGTCCAGTCCAGCGCTCACAAATTTCAAATAACTGATTTAAGTTCACGGCAGCCTAGAGGGCTTCCTCGGTGGCTTCTGGAATCCCCGTCTCCATGGGCCGTTCCGGAAGAAAACATGCATCAGGACAGCAGTGGGTGGCTGAGGGAAGGGAAGAAGAGATCAAGGTGAGCATTTAAACACCAATCTGAAAACCTGGACAAGACACGAGGCCTGGGCTGCGGATTTAGCTCAGTGGCATAAGCACCTGCCTTGCAAGCGCACAGTCGAGAGTTCGATCCCTGGTACCAAAAGAAAAAAAAGAAGAAGAAGCAAAAAGACACGAGGCCCTTCTGCATCTGCAGAAAGATGAGTGAGAGGCAAACGCGGCTACTGGGCAGGGCTGAGGTTCCTCCAAGAGCTCACAAGAAAATAAATCCACACAGCAGGGAGAGTGAAGGACCGGGCAGAAGCAGACCACAGCCTGGACACTGCCACTGTGGCCTAAACTCTCCTGGAGCCAGCACTGTGTGCTGGGGTCACAGAAATGTGTGGGGTCCCCGGGCGCCCAGGCTGGGCTGGGAAACCAGGCAGTGTCCAGCCCAGGGGCACAGGACAGTCACCCACACACAGAGACGGCCGGGAGGTGGGGGACAGAGGAAGATGGTGCGTCGCCTTGTAAACAGCTCTGAAGCTTGTCCACGCACGCTCCGAGCAAGCTGAAGATTACAGCTGTGGCTTCCCTTGTTTGTAATAAAAGCAGCATAAATCCAAGGTACCCACATAGGCCGCTCCCATGTTCCACCCTTGAATCAATACAGCGCTTTTCAACCGGGCGCGGTGGCAAACGCCTGTAATCCCAGCACTGGGGAGGCTGAGGCAGGAGGGTAGTTGCAGGTTTGAGACCAGCCTGGGCTACAAAGTGAGCCCAAGTCCAACCTGAACACATAGTGAGACCCTGTCTCAGACAGAGGGAAAAGCAAGACACAGCTTTTTTTTTTTTTTCCCCTGCAATGGCCAACTCCCTGCCCAGGAAGCCTCGCCAGCCAAGGCGCTTTGAGTGCAGCCAGCGTGAGAGCTGCTTCTGGGCAACTCAGAGCCAACAGTTCAGGGCCTTCTCACATTTCCTGGGTAACTGACTCTTCATGGGCTGATTTCTTTGATATGAAAATCATCCAAGTTCATTCATGTATTCAACGAAAATTTGCAAAGCATCTAGTTTGTGTGACATTGTTAATACCACGTGAGGGAAACTTAATCTGGGAACAGTCACAGCCTCCTCTCCACCTCCACCCGCCCTAAGAAGGAGCTAGAAGGCTCCCCTCAATTCCACCTCCTCCCATTCCCAAGGGGAAGAGGGGTCTGCACAGCAAAGGCCTGGCCGGCAGGGCGGGAGGACATGCAGCATCGGGAGCTGGTGTGAGAGGGACATTCCCAGAGCAACAGCTTCCAGAAATAGACCTGGACAGACAAGCCTACCTGACGGGGAGGGGATTTCCATCTTCCGCATATTTAACTATCTGCAAAATACATACTGTGCATCTGCCTCATTTTACTGAAATATATTTCATAGACCATAAAACTCAGCTTCACAGGTGGTAAAATTAGGGGCTTTTCCTGTGTTCAGAAGTTAAGAAACCCTCATGGCCACCTTATCCGAACATTTTCAGTGCTCAGAAAAGAAACTACGTATTCTAGCGACTCTCTGCCCTTCCCCTCCAACACCAGGCCCTGGCCAGCACTAGCCTATGTTGTAGCTTTACAGATTTGTCTATTTGGAATGTTTCGTGTCAATGAAATCAGTGTGTGGCCTTTGGAGTCCTTCACTCACGCCGCGTCTTCGTGGTTCATTCACGTAGTGACGTCATCAGCACCCACTCCCTCTCGCGGTGAAGGAGACCCTGTTGCATGGGTGGACTGCAGTTTGCCACCCCGTGGTCAGTTGGTGAACAGTTGAGTTGGTTCCATTTGGACTATGTCGAATACTGTTGCTAAGAACACTGGTGCTCTGTATCGGGCGGCCTTGCGCTTTCAGCTCGGCTGGACAGACAGCCAGACGATGAGTGGGGAGTGATACAGTAACTCCAGTTCTTCTTAAGGAAACACGAAACTGCTCCAAAGCAGCTGGGCCATTCTGCATGCCCACCAGCAACGCGTGAGGCTCCGTTCCTCCTCCTCAGCTCCAACACTTGTATTTATTACACTGTCCCGTCTTTTCATTGTCACCATCCTAGAGGGGAAAGAGATACCTCACTGGGGTTTGAGTTGCATTTCCCCAAGGACTAAGGATGTCCAGTATCTGTTTGTGAGCTTGGTGGCCATTTGTGCAACTTCTCTGAAGAAATACCTACGTGAATCCATGTGTCTAGAAGAATATCCAGATGCAGAGACCAATTAATGTCAAAAAAAGAAAAATGAAAGGAAGATATTTAAACTGTATTCAAACCTCTGTGAGGGTGAGCAAAATTTGCCATTATCCTAAGTCAAAGGTTATTGAATTTCAACATCTCAAAATGTTTCAAATGGAAGGCTTGACTGGGAGTAGGTCTACTGAGTAAGATGCAATAAACAGATGGGAGGACTTTATTTTGGAGTAAACACATGATTTTTATTCAAAAAAAAGAGTTGGAGCATTAATTTTCAATTTTCAAAACTAACACACAGAGAGCCGAGCGAATATCGGAGGCTGTGTTCTCCATCTTTCCCCTCAAATCAAGCTGGGAACCAAAAAGGACAGGCTGAGTCCTCAGAACCAAGGGACTCGGGGCTCTCCTTATTCCTGCTCCTCCTGGACCAAAGCTGAACTCCGCTGGACACGGCTGAGCCAGGGAACGGAGGAGAAATGGCACGCGCACTCCGGCCCCTGGGCACACGACCTCCGGTGAGTGGTCCCTGCTCTGTCCCTGCCTCCTCCCAAGCCAGAGCGTGGGCTCCATCCCAGAACAGCGAGCTGGAAGGGCAGGACTCCCTGGGTGACGCAGAGCAGGACAGCCGCCGGCCTCGGCAGCCCCGTTAGGTGCTGTTGGGGGAGCCCCTGAAGCTTCCAGGTTGTTTGTCCCAGCAATCTATTGCTGACCTAGGATCTCCAACACAGCTGAGGGCTTCCGGCCAGCGTGGCTCCGCCGCCTTGCACCCTTCGGTCACGGAGGGAAAATGAATTCCACGGCTGTGTTGCAGCCACCACCTCCTCTCTCCAAGCGCGTTCCCGCAGTTCCCGGAGCACAGAGGCGCCCTTCCCTATAACTGTCCCTTCCAGCTGACACACTGCAGCACTCTGACAAAATCCCTGGGTGGGGGGGATCAGGGATTCAGCTCAAAGGCATAAGCGCCCCTGGCAAGCGTGAGGTCGTGAGTTCGATCTCCGGTACAAAAAAAAATCCCCACACGGTAAACAGACCCTTTTAAACATGACGTCTTCAGAAAAACAGATACGGTGTGGGGTCCAGTGAGCGCCCAACTCAGGGACCCACTCTGCCAGTTTGGTGGCCTGGAACTGACCCAATGGGTGGCCGGCTTCACTCCATCTCCACCACCGCCGCTGCTCCAAGCCTCGTCTCCTTCTGAAATTCCCATTTTCTGCTCCCCGTGGCCACTACCTCGGCCCAAACCCTCCCCCTCGTCCGAAACTTCAGTAACCCCAACGAGCGCCCCGGTTCCACTCTGGATCCTTCACCTTTTGTTCCCAAGAGAGCAGCCAGAGGCGACCTTATAAAACTCAGATTGTAACTCGTCACACTCCACTGAAAGTCTTCTGGCTGGAATGAGGCTCAGCGGTCCAGCGTTTGCCTAGCGAGTGCCCGGCCCTGGGCTGTCCCCCGCTCGGCAACCTCCCTGTGCCTCTTTCATCCCTTTTGTCTCTCCATCTCCTCCTTCTCTTCCGCCGTCTTCCTCTTCTTCAGCTTTGCTTCCAGTGACTACTTTGAATTCGGGATGCGATACAACGCTTCCATCACCGCCCACAAGCACCTGCGTGGCCCGCCCTGCCCGGCTTTTCCGTCTCACTCTGTGTCCCTGTAACCCTCCACAGCCAGGCCTAAACTATCAGGTCGGCCCACCTTAACAGACACATGGATTGCTCGTCCGCACATATATTTCAACTTGTTTGGACTTAGCAGAAGGGAGATGGCAAAGCATCCAAAAAAGAATAAATGAAAGGCTGACCCAGCCAAAAGGAAGAATTAGCCTGATGCTTCCACGGCCGCCCCTTCGTTTAAACCTAACATTTGCATCCTGGCGTTTGAGCTTTACAGCTGAAATCTGGAATGGGCAGGCAGACCTGTCGTGCTTCTTTGGCAACTGGAAAACTGAAATGACAGAGCTCACAGCACAGGTGGGCCACATCCGTCCACGATGATCATTAATGGCATTTCAGGCTCAGCTTTGTCTTATAGCACAGTACTGTCACCACTAAACGCACGCCCTGTTTTGCAGAAAGTCTTGAGAATGGGGCTGTTATGTCTCTCACATTCACTTTTAAGCCTGTGCTCTAAATGTCTCCGCCATCTCCTAATATCTCTGAAAATAATGATGTTATCCCCGTTCAGGGTCCTCTCTATGGAGAAAAATTGTATTTGTATTGTCATTATGGTAAGATCTTGAAATACATAAACCACCCATGTCAGTGAGGGACTAGCATTAATTTTCCCATGTCAAATATCTAGTTAGGGATCTTTGACATTTCAGAACAAAACTAAGAGCTCAGAAAGACAAATAGAATATTCTTACAAATATGGGTCAAAATTTATTTTCATTGGGATGCTGAAGTTAATTTGTAAAAGAGAATGTCTCATTGCATATACTACCTTGTTAAAAACCACAGACTTTTCTAGGAATGAGAGAAATAAGATTATCTAGAAACTGGGTGTGGTGGTGCATGACTGTAATCCCAGAATTCGGGAGGCTGAGGTAGGAGGATTGCTGTGAGTTCAAGGCCAGCCTGGGATACAAAGTGAGTTCAAAACCAGCCTGAACTGCATAGTGAGACCCTGTCTCAAATGCACACACACACATCAAAGACTACCCAGACACACTGAAAACACCAATGCCTTTTGCCTGCTTGAATTCAATATGAATCACTGGATGGTAACTTCCTATTGCACTTGGAGATAAATTCTCTATCCAAACAAATTTTTATCTAAACTATTATCTAAAACATTTTCTATCATGGATCGACCGGTTTGAGCGGAAGTAAAGCTCTGGAGCTCTGCCTCACAATCCACCCTGTCCTGCTAAGAACCTGAAGGGTGACTCACGCTCTGAAACCCAGAGGAGTGGCTGGAACTCGATTTTTAGTCATTTATTTTGATCTATTTAAAAATGATGGATTCCATATCACAAATTGAAGACGCCCCCTATGTTTAGGGGTTTTTCCCCCTTAAAGTCTGGTTCTGACTCTGCGCATTTCGGCGTCCCCTGCAGAACTTACCCTCCTCAGCCTCTACAACTGTGGTGCCCACAAGTTTAGAGTTTCTAAACCGCACCTGGGACGGGGTAGGATCGAAGTTTTCATGTGTTCCATCTGTTCTCAGGAGCCCACATTTCTCTTATCAAGTGACCACTGCCCATGGGGTTGTGATGTGAGCCTGGGTCTGCCTCGTCTCGTGCCATGGCTTGGAACCATGTGCTCCGGAAGAAAAACCAAGAGCGAAGGGAGTAGTGAGGGCAGGCAAGGAGAGACGGACAGAGCCTCCTGCAGACCTGGGGTGGGTTTATCAATAAATCTGAAATGGAAGGGGATGGAGCCCACCAGAAAAAGCTAAGGCTGTAAGTTTCAGAGGAGGCAGGGACCATGAGCTTTTCGGACCTGGCAGCCGGGGCAGCTCAGCACCTGGAGCAGCCAGGCTCCTGGCGAGGTCCACCTCCCATGCCTCCCCATTGCTCTCGGCCCGCGTGGACGCAGCCTGCCTCGGCCACCCGCAACGCGGCATGTTGCAAGACACGAGTCCACAGAGCTTTGCTCAGCCCGGTGAAACCCAAACCCCTTTTTAGTGATAGATATTTTGTTGTACCCTCTTTGCTATCTTGAAATAAAATCCCCTGATGCTATAACTTACTAGTCCACATATAAAACACTTTTTTTCTTTCTTCCTTACATCACTACAAAGAAGGAACAAAGATAAACCATTTTATCACTTGAGAATAGACACTTCGAAATGCAAATGCTCAGTTATGACTGCATTTAAAGACCAAAGCATGTCACGGAGGCTTCCAAGCATCCGTCACAAATGAGCGTGGCTGAATAAATGTGAGAGAATCCAGGGCCACGTCACAGGAGAAACAATGGAAATAAAAGAGAACCTATGAATGGGGAGATGCAGAATGAAAACCAGGGTCAGGATTAACAGCAAGAAACACCTGTGTGGGGTGAGACACCCACAGGCGAGCTGTGTCCCAGGGAAGAAGGCGCCACGATGTCCTTGATGGGGTGACCCAGACCCCCTCAGATGCTGAGGGCTAGTAATCACCTCGGAGCACATGCACCGCTGTTCACAGATCTCAGACAACCTGGGCTACCTGCGACACAGGCCTGTTTCTCTCTTCAGAGGCACCATGGGCTGGAAGACGGCCATGACCATGGGCAGCCAGCTTTCCTCTGCACCACCCCTAGCACAGAGACTTTATCCTAAAAATTGCCTCCCACTCCAGAAGATCGTTGTAACTCCAGCCATCAATTCCATGATCCAAACAGGAGGGAGACAAGGGTCAAAGATCATACATCTCAGCAGACTCTAGCTCCTTTGAAGTACTTCCTGGAAGTCTTAGCACAAGATCTTAGGCTCCTGGGCTCAGGGCTCCATCCAGTGACACAGGTTTGCTGCCACAGAAGAGAGGGATGGTGGCCATGGAGTGGGCAGGGAATTGCATTACTGCTTAGAATCAGACTCCCCTAAACTTGAGAGGACTAAACTGGCCACCAGTTAAAAAAAAGGATAGACAGTTGCCTGCCCTAGTTCAAGGACAGACAGAGCAGTGAGCTCAAGGCCTCTCACTCTGCTCTGCAGTCCTGGCTGACTTCATGCATTGTGAAAGGCACAGGGAAAATCACTGGTTCCTCATGCAGCCCCTCTGCCCACATCACAGGGTCATAGCCATGCCCAAAATGTTTAGGGACCTCCCTTCCACTTCCCCAAATCCTAGGAAGGAAAGCCCAAGGCTCACATCTCCCAGCATAGAGTCTACCAAGCCTGATGTTTGGGGATAACTTCTGTTCCCTAGGTCTAAGGAGATGGAGGCTTCCCCCAAAATTCCAGCAGGTATGCCCTTCCAGAGACAGGCGGCCAGAGTGACCTAACACTTCACAACCCACACAGGGCTCTGAGAATGAGCTTCTAAAGGGGTAGCCTTTGAGCCTGAGGGAGCAGGGGGGAGAGACCCCACAGAGGAGCAGGGGTGGGAAGACCCCCTCAGAGAAGCCAGGCAAGGCCTCTGGGAGAATCCAGAGGAGTGGACGTCTATAGGTGGCCTGCAGGAAGTCTGAGTGTGGGAGCAGTACAGGGCTGGGGACACTCAGGAGGACAATGACATTGTACCCTTCAAGGGTTTTTGACTACTGTGGGATATGTGGCAGGGGGAGCTACGCTTCAGGCTGAGGCAGCATCTCCACTCCAGGACAAGACTGTCCACCCCAAGTGAGGTCACCATAGAGCAACAGCAGCACCCAAAGCAAAGCCACAGAGCATATGTGGCGAAAGGAGCAATGGTGAGAGAAACAGGCATAAACAGGAAAACTCAAGTCAATGCCATGAGTTCTCTACAGTGAAATCAGAAAAACAAAGATGTGGGAAACTCTTTGTCTTGGTTGCTTTTATCTCACTGAGACAAAATACCTGACACCCAAAGTTAAGGAAAGAAAGGTTTATTTAGCTTGAAGTTTTGGGGTGTGGGGTGGCCTGGCTCTAGGGCAATTGTTCATGGTGGCCGCAACAAAAACCAAAGGGCTAAAGGGGAAAGCACACCTTCCTCCCTCCCTTATATTGTATGTTGGCTCCACTCCTGGGCTGGTGCAGCATTCACACCACCAATTCCATCATTAGACAATGAACCAATCACAAAAGCTACACTCAGCTGCCTTCAAAAGGCCCGAACTCCCCATGACCACATGAGGCTTTGGGGGGGCATCCAGACATAAACCATAACACTCATTCATAGATTAAGATTTTCTATCTTATAGGGATACCAGTTTTGTGTTCTATTGATGGTTGTCATTTGGAGGTTGGCCTTCCTGTCCCATTATTTTGCTAAGCAGTAAGTGTATGCCTGTGAGGCCCCTCATGGTCCCGGCCTCCTGCTTGGGCTACACCCACACAGCTGCCAGAGGACACACAGAACGCACAGCCTTCACATAGTCCCCCCAACCACCCCATCATCACATCACCTGCCCTGCTCAGTCTCCCCACATAGAAGAGGTCCTGAGTAAGGCCTGCAAGGACACCCTCCCCACCCTGAGCACCTACCCACCCTCTCTCTGAGCTGCTTCAGACCTCTGAGACGCATCAAGTGTCACTTCCCTCAGATGGGCAATAGAAGCTGCTTCTCAGATGGTGGATGCCAAGCATGTTTGAGGCTCATCCTCTTTCTTCCCTGTTTCTAGGACTTGAGGGCAGCCTTCCCCAGGCTCTGCAAGGTTGCTCTCGCTCTCTCTCTCTCTCTCTCTCTCTGTCTCTCTCTCTCTCTCTGGGGCACACAAGAGCTGCACCCAGCACCCCATAGAGCTCATGCTGTTAGGAAGGAGCACAGTGGAACACATCCCTGAAAGCCCAGGGGGTCTCAAGCAAATCACTGGGGACTGGCCACTGCGTCACCACAAAGCAGAAGGAGCAAATGGCAGAGTCAGAGGAAAAGGGTTGCATGGGAAGAAAGCAGAAAAACAAAGGCCTGAGGCACTGTCAGCACCACCCCTCAGGTCCCTGCTGCCAGGAATGGGCCCAGCCACACTGTCCAGTGGCCTCTCTGGCCGGACCTTTCCACTGAGCACCAGAAACAAAGGAAGCTGTCATTTGCACCAAAAATCAAAAAGTATGTCATTTTACTGGAACATTTGCTCCATCTAGACAAATACCTATTGTGTCAGTTCTGATGTACATATTAGATTAAGTAGCACATATTTATTCTGTGCTAGCAAATATAAAGAATAATTCGGGCTTGCTATTTTTTGTATAACCAGCAACTTCCAAAACACATCAATTCCATGTCCTGAAATTCCTTGAGAAACACTCCCAGGCTAGGATGGCTCGTCTTCCCGAAGCTTCCCACCATCTGCATCTCCTTGCTCTAGCTATTTGCACAAATGTCCTGCATCCGCAGATTCTGGCTCCAGCATCAGAGCAGCCAGCAGTTTCTAATTTCTCAAACTCTCCGTCCTGACCTGATTCCTGCCCCAGGGGAAATATAATGCTGCCTCTGGAATCCTTAGAAACCACACAAGGACTGTGGCATAAGCACACTACAGGAATCAGCATATGACTTAGGGGTCTGGGACAGCTCAGTTCCAGGCCTGTCTGTCAGTCCCCAACTTCCCCTGCTAGATCAAAGAACAATGAGAGGAATGGTGTCTGCTGAGTCCTTTTGCAACACTGTGTTTTGATGACAGAGAACGGTAGTAGACTCCAAAAACAGAGAAAGGTTAATAATTTGGGCTGCCTTTCACAGATTCACCTGGTATTTCCTGAGTGTCTACTGCAGGCCAAGCTGTTTCTTCTCCCATCAGCCTCTAGCTGTGAGGCCCAGACAGTGATGACCTCTTTTCACTCCACCACTCCTCATGAGAAGACCTACCCTACACCACGATCGGAAATATGTCATCCATTATCCACTTTTTAATGCAAGCCTTACTAACACACATACACTTTTAAATGTCATGAGATTTCTCTTACATGAGAAATCCAAGGTATAAATAAATCAAAGAGCAAAATAAAAGACCCATGATAGAAACCCAGGAGATGGAGCTTTGGCCAATGGGAAGGGGACCAAGAGCTGGAGCAAGAGGGAGGGAAATAAAAAGGACAGACAGGTTTTCATATGTTCGTGGACCAAGTCCCCATGAAAAATGAGATTGTTATGTACTGCAAACATGGGCTGATACAAATTAAAATGTAGAAGTAAAAAAACACATTTTTATCCTAGCTTAACCACAAAAGACTACCTGACATTGAAAATGCAGCATTGAGCCTCGCTTCAGCAAAAGCCAACAAAGTGGGAGTCTGCAGAGCCTGGACCCCTGCTTGGCCCTTTCCAAACTGGAGCAGGAAGAGCCCCTGCCTCCTGCCTCCCCGCCCGCCTTTTGGACTGGCTAGGGCCCTTTTACCTACCGAGGAAGCTGCTGAAATGGCACCAGGCTATTAACGGGAAAAGCATTTACTTTAGATTAAGAAGAGTGTAAAGTAGAGCCAGGGCCCTCTATGACTGGCTATTAGGGATGTTAATTAAATATTTATAATGTCTAAATTAGCATAGTGAAAGCTCAATTCATCAATTTGTTCTGGTCTGTTTGTAGGGGAGGGGGAAATAACTCCAAATGCCCCTGCAGAAAGATGCTATGTGGGTCAATAGGAAGATGATTGAACAATTTATTATGATTGTGGTAAACTTTTTATTTTGATTTTACTTAAAGGTACTTGTTGCTGCACCTACCTTAAAGACCATTTACCACAGTCACTATACTGGAGGGCCATGCATTATTCATCATTATCTCTAAAGAAAAATTTGCTACGGTGCTTCAGTACTGAATGGCTGATTGATTCATTGATTGACGGATAGTTACTTCCAAAAAGTAGGGACCAGGCTTCATGGTAAGTCACTAGAAATCCTGGGTCTTCCCTCTGGGGCTAAAAAGCCTGCTCAAGGATCTCGATCTCCAAGCCTTGAACTGGGATCTTGTTAATAGAGCTGCTTTCAGGCTTCAAGGTTAGTAATTAAGAGGCACCTTGAATCTTGGTCTCATCCTCTGAAAGCTAAGGGTGTGGCTGCTTCTCTTGTCCGGTGTGGAGAGCCAAGCACATTAACATCAGTGCCCACAGCCTGTGCGTGCTTCATGTCTTTTGCAAATTGCATTAGTCACAATTATTCTTGCCTTCATTTTATTAGAGGAAAGTCTCAAAAGGGTAAGGCCAACCGCCCCGGCTATTTGTGACTGTAAATGACCATCAGGTGCACCCTCTGTCACTCCTACGTCCAGCCCAGCAATCTGCAGCAAGCTGGAGCTGCCCACCACTCCCAATGGGGCTCCTCTGCGGGAGGAAGGGTGGTTCACTCCAGCCCAGTGGCTCTGCCACCTTCAGTACATGACCCTCTTCTCCAAAACTGAACTGCAACCGCAGACCACAAAACTTTCTGAAGCTCTTCCCCCTTGTTTGGGCGACGGTGAACTTTCTTCCACCCCTGCTGGCAGGTCAGCTGCTTGGCCATGGAGAAGCGGCCAGGAACAGTCTGCTTTCCCTTTCTGCAGACTCCTCTGATATCCCTTTCTTGCCTCCGTTGGACAATCTGTCCTTCCCTGGAGAGGGGGCTCCACATGAAGGGTTAAAGGTTCTCTGATCAAAATAGCCCAACAGAAGGAGCCCAGCCCTGAGCTGAAATCTAAGTGCTAATGACCACTGCCCTTCACCCCGCTGCTGTGGTGGGGGCCGAGTCGGGACAGGGCACAGTGTTGCGCATTTAACATTTGAACTTCTCCCATCGCGGGCAGCAGGCCGTTTTGTCCTGGGGTCGCTGACCCTGGCTCCCCCATCAGCTGCCCTGAAACCTTAATTGAATGACAGATGGTCATTTTCAGGGGAGTCAGAAGCTGCAGGCCGCCGCGGTGCAGAGGCCAGGCTCAGCCAGGAGGTCCCACCATGCTGGGGTTGGGGTCGGGGCCAAGGGTCGGGGGCTGAGCGCCGCGCTCCCGGGAGAACTGGGTCCCAGGTGCCCTGGCTACCTCAGGGTCCAGCGCACCACCCAGCCAAGAGGTGGCCAGGCCTGGCCCTAAAAGGAGTCAGCAAGGGGTACACACCGCTCCTTTCCAGGGCCAGAGTCTAGCACCCCCGGCCGGCCGAGGCCAGGACGCCAGCCCTCCCAAGGCCCAGCGCTCAGGGCCTGCGCCCACTGCTGCGCAGAGCCTGCGGCCCAGAAGTGGGCGCCCCAGAGGCCCAGCCACACGGCCTCCGCGCCCTGCTCCTATTTCTTTAAAATCAAAGCTTGGAGCCCTACAATTACTAGGATTGCAGCGCGCGGTATTGATCCGCAGCCCGTGTCCAGCACCCGCGCCTGGCCGCCCAGCCCCCGCCACCGCCACCGCCAGCGGCCCAAGCCGGCTTCGTGCGTCCACACCCGCGGCGGCGGCCAGGCCCCACCTTCACTGTTTGCTTTTTCTTTTTCTTTTTCTTTTTCTTTAATTAGTGTAGGAAAATATACACGTAAGCAAAAAAAAAAAAAAAAGCCGCTCCCCGCGGGCGCGGGCGCCTAATGCACGCGGAGCTGACATCGACTTCCGCGGCGCGGATCGAACCTTCGATCGCGCCGATTTGCATAGCGGCCCGCGCCGCCTCCAGCCCCCGCAGGCCGGCCGGGCGCTCCCGGGAGCGGTCCCCGCTCCGTGCCCGGAGGGCGGAGCTGTCACAGGCGCGCGGCGGGCGCGGAGCGAGGGAGTCGATCTCCGCTGCACCAGGCTGAGCCGACGGCGCCGGGGGCCGCTGCGGACCGCGCGGAGGACAGGTACCCCCTGCGCGCTCCGCGCTCCGCGGGTGGGAGTGGGCACGCGGGGCCGGAAGCTGGCTCCAAACCGCGCCCCCGTTCCCGATTCCGGTGCGCAATGGCGCGCGCTGACCCCGCTTCTCTCCCTCCAGGAGCAGATCCCGGACGCGAACCCGACCGCGGGCCCCGATGTCACGCGCCCTCGCGGGTAAGCGGCCTCGCGGGTGGGCGGCGGGGAGAGGAATCTGGGGCTGCAGAGTGCGCAGCCACCGGGCGGGGCGGGGCGGCGTCTCCTCCTTTCTCCCTGGGCCCCACCCCGCAGCCCCGGCCGGGCCGGAGAGTTCAGGACCTGCGCGGGCGCCGCGGCCGCGTGCTGGGGTGCCAGGCGCGTCCCGCGTGGGCCAGGGCGCGCGCCAGCACCTCGAGCCGGCCGAGCCCGCGCTGGGCGTCCCGCGGCTGGACCGCGGCCGTGCTCCCCAGGCCCAGCGGCCTCCAAACCTCGGGGCCTCTCCAAATTCAGCCCTGCCCGAGGAAAGCCGCTGGCTCAAGGCCCTGACCTGGCAGAACCGCCAGAAGCGCATTTGGTGGCGGCTAAATTTCTGTTTTGCTTTGTTTCTCAAGTGGTGAGGAGAGCGCGCTCTCCTCCAGCCCAAAGAGGCATCAGGACCCAGGTCTGAGGGTGCTCCTGACGGATATGGGCTCTGAGGCTGCCGGCCCAAGCCTTTTCGATGCGCCGGTTTTATCCAGAGCACTTGAGATGTTGTTCTCGTTTTAAAATCTTGGTATGTTCTTAAAATAAGAGTTTTTCTCTGATCGTTTCACAGTAGGATTCTTAACGACCAGATGATAAGACAGAAGGTGGGATTCGATAGTTGAAAAGCAGACAGGAGAACAAAGCCAGCAGCAACTGAAAATGCGCTGGGCAGATTAAACGCTAGTGACAGAAGACGGGGAGAATCATTCGCCTAAAAAGGGAGATGGGGGTTAGGCTCTGAATTTTCCAGATGGTAGTGCAGACACAAAATAAATCCAAAGAAACTGTTTACCTGCACCCCTCTGCCTTCAACCAAAGAGCACAGGCCCGGTGGAGGGCTGCTTGGTCAAGTGGCTGTTTGAGGCTTTTCCAGCGCCAATTCTGCTTGGGGACCTTTGCATGGTCTTTCAGTAAACTACAGCTAACCAGTCGCCCTTCAGTGTTGGTGGAAAACAATTCGCAGTTTATTTCCAGCTGCCCGCTGAAGGGGTAGCTAGCACTCTGGGGTGGACATTGTGGGTAGGAGCTGACTTCATGCAAAAATCCGCAGACCTGCGACTTCGGGCAGGAGAAGGTAGAGGCCCAGACAGCCCCCTGCCCGGCCTCGGCCACCGTGCTCAGGGAAGAAAGCTCTGAACGTAGCTTTGGGTTTGTTGCCTCTTTTGCTCTCTTAAAACAGTAACTCAAAGTGTAAGTAAAAGTGTTTTCATTTCTTATTGATCCCACTAACATCTTTCATTATCCAGCTTGTAGCCACAGCAAATTATTGCTCATTTGATACCCAGAATTCTATTGACCACGCTTTCGCTTTCGTTGGAGAGAGAATTCTAACTACCCGCTGCTCTGTCATCACCAGAGCTGGGGTCGACCAGAGCCCTCCACTCAGCAGAAACCAGCGCTCAGAGCCCTCTGCTCTGGAGCCCACAGAGATGCACTCAGTAAGTGGCCCAAGTGGACATTCGTAGAAACCAGCTTGCTACTCTGCTGGCCAGCAAAAGGTCCGCCTCTTTGGAGCAGAGCTGCGTGCTCGTTTGCCTCTCATAACCTTCCTGGCAACTTCTTTCCAGCTCTGGCTGTATTGGGTGATTAAATGATGCAGACAGCAGATCGCTGCTCAATTCTATGGTCACCGTCACCGCTACCCCCAGCGTGGACACTGGGAGAAATCATAACACCTTCCTGCCTCAAAAAAAGTATCTAGGTGAGCAGCTTTATGGTCTGGATATAATTTGCTAAATTTCACTGCACTAGCCCACCCCACCCTGTCCAGACCCTGGGTCACTGCAGCAGCGCACAGCATGGGAGCTGGGCGCAGTAATGTCTGCTGTCCCCAGCACACATCAGGCACCCAGCATCCATAGAAAGCCTGACCTCTGACCCCGGGCCAGCTGCTGCAGGCTGGGGCTGCCCCAGCCATAGAGAGGGCCCAGAAGGTTTGCTTCCTAGGAAGCTGCTGGCCAAAGATTCTGCCTCTGCACTGGGAGGAGCTAGTGCTGCAAAACCCAGGCCACTTTGTCACGCCACACCCTTGCCCTCTTCCTTCCTCAAGAGGCCTCCATTCTTACATCATGGAGGGAAGACCACCCTCCCAGGGGGTACTGGCCCCAGGGACTGGGCTTCTGAAGGCCTAAAAACAATTCCAGGAGCAAGGGATAAGGTCCACACCCACAGCTCCTGAAGTCCTGGACCCACAGACCTGGACGTCCTTGGTGGAACCATGTCCCTGGAGCCTCCGTGGAGAACACAGCTGCGTGCCACAGACCCCAAGTTGGGCTCAGATCAGAGAGGAGGGTAAAGGGCCAGTTCCACCAAGAGCACTGGGCACCTGTGCCTCCAACAGCATCCACTCCCCAACAGAGGCGCATTCAGGGTTGGGGAGCGATATTCCAATGCACCGGAATGTCCAGTGTGAAGCTAGATCACTCGTGAAGCTCCCACAGTGCCACCCTTCCTCTGGCCTCCAGGATGGTGACAGCGTGGGCTGTAAAGCTCAGTGTTTTTGTTTCAGGTTTTCCTTTTCGTTTTTAACACAGACAACCCCGTGTGTCATCAGCATACACCCAGAGCAGTGCACACACTGCCCACTAAAATGCTCTCTCCTGGCTCAGCCCAGACCTACAGCCTGTGTGAGAGCCTCCAGGATGCACGGCCGGATGACCCACCCATGCTCACCCAGACCCTGCAGTTATCTCTCCCCCAGGCCAGCTGTGGATCCGGGAGGCCAGCTGTGGATCCGGGAGGCCAGCTGAGCAAGCTAGAACTCTTCCTTGCTGCTCAGATCCAGAAAGCAATAAAGCAACAATAACCTCAAAGTTGTGTAGGGGAACAAGACCCGAGACTTGGGCTTGAGTTAAAGTTAGGACCAGATCCTCCCGCATTTCTTTGGAAGGAGGCAGAACTGAGAACTGCTCGGCTGGCCCGGCACAGCAGCCCAGTGGAGACCAAGGAGTTCTCCTCCGACTGCTCCTCAGAGGGCAGAGTGGGACTTTGGAGCTGGCCTGTGAGCCTGCCCAGTGGGGCCTCTGCTCGCCACACCAGGGCCGCCCAGCCGCCCCACGGTGCCGGCCTCCTCCCTGGCCTGCCAGGCCAATGAAACAAGCAGAACTCAATAGTAAATTATTTTGTTGAGCCCTCTGTCTTCTTAGGAAAATAAAAGCCAACACTTTGTCATTTTTAATCACATAAGCAGACAATAAATCTAATTTTGATATCGATTTTTTCCAGAATCAAGTGGGGTTTTTTGCCGCGTCTGTTGTGTTTCCTTCTCCGAAGAAGGGCTCCCCTGAAACAGGCTGTTGGTTTCTGTGCACTGTGAGCCCAGGCAGCTGAGCCAAGCAGGCGATCCAAGCCGGCAGCGTGTCCAGGAGTGTCTAGTTATCCAGGTCACGCTCTCTGCTGCACTGCCCCAGGTGCCTGCAACACAGCCAAGGCTCAGCCAGTGCCTTAGCCATTACAGCTGCTGAGACTCACTTTGCTTAAGTAGTTTAAATAGAATAGAATAGAATAGAATAGAATAGAATAGAATAGAATAGAATACAAGCCAAAACTCCTGCTAATGTCGCTGGCCTCAATGGCATCTTGTGGACATTAGCAAGACACAGCACTTTCCCTTGCAGGGAGGGAGGAGAAGCCAGACCCACACCCCAGGCTCACCTGTCTCCCCCTTTTCAAGAGCAGGAGTAGTTCATGTTGGTGCCAGTGGAGTTGGCACCAGCCCGGTGAGCCCAGAGGTGCTGAGACCTGTTCCAGGCTCTACCTGGAGAAGAAGGAGGGGAAGATAGAGCCAGAAGCAAAGACGAGAGAAGAGCTGAGGAAAACAAGGGAAGAGAAGGAAAGTGCAGGGGGAGGGAGGAATGAAAGGGAGCAGGGAGTGGAGGAGAAAAGGGAGAGACCCGGGTGCAAAGGGTGAGGGAGGGCAGGGCGGAAAGGGACAGAAGGAGGGAGGAGGACTTGAAAAGACCCCTGAAGCAAAATACAGGTGTCTCCCGCCGCGAAGCCGTGATTGCTGCACTGCGGGCGCCGGGCGGGCCTGCTGCCGCTGCCGCTCTGGGCTCCAAGGCCTCCAAGCTCCAGCTCCATCCCCAGGAGTGATCCAGGGCGCCCCGGCCCGGCGCAGACCCTGCTGGGGGAGGGGACCGCGGCAGCAATGACCCTCGGGCTTTGACCTTTGCTGCCGTCCTCCAGAGTCGGGATTTAACCTTTCGCTTCCCCACTGCATGCTTCCTCCCTCTCCGTGGCCCTCGGCTAAGGGGAAAGGGACAGTGGGTCGATACTGGGGCCGGGGAGGGGCTGGGGCGCACATCAGAGGGACCGCGCTAGGGCACTGGCTGGAGCCTGGCGCCCGGCCGTGAAGCCCAGGCCAGTGAGGCACGGTGGGGGGGGGGGGGTTCCGCCCGGTCTGGAACCGACTTCTCCAGCTCAGGTACCGGCCACCGTGTGCATCTGGGGGACTCCGAGAGCCCTGGCCACGCGGGCAGATTTGAACCCGGCTCCCACGCAGCCTAAGCGCTGGACTCTCCTTCCAGGCCGGGCGCCAAGACATCCAGTGAGGAAATCGGCCAAAGCCCAGGGCCTGGGCCCGCTGACCCGGCCCCCAGGGACCAGCGCCGGCCAGCAGCTGCCCAGAGCTCCCGCGCAGCGGCCTGGGAGCCCCAGCGGGGACCGTGCGGGCGCGCGCACCGGAGGCACAAGGTCCCCGCGCCCAGCTCGCGCCCTGGGGTTTTCGCGGTCTCCCCAGCTGGAGCCCAGGCTGTCCGGAGCCAGGAGCCTTTGGTTCAGATGCATCAGGGCTCTGAAGTCATTTATCCGGTTTCATAAATAATTTTCTTATTACACTTAAGCCCAATTCCTGCCCCTTCCCGTTTTTATTGCGGGGTTTCAGCGGCTAAAAAGTTTCTAAGTCGGGTGGACTGTTGTTTTCCTTTTCCATCATTAACATCATTAATATAAGCTATCAATAACCCTGTCGTTGGGAGCTGAGTTTCGCTGTATTGATCCACGCAGCTATTCATCTCTGCCATGCAAGACACGGAATAATTTTCGCATTACAGTAGCTTGGATTTGCTTTTAATTCAGATTTAAAGCTGCAACCGGGCTCAGTGGAGCGCTCTGCGAAAGACTAGAGGCGCCTAATTAATAATAAGTTAGAAACGAAGGAAGGCACCGGCGAATAAATAATTAATACAGACATCTATGTCTCTTTGAATATTGCTCCTTTAAAAATTTAGACTTACCAGGGCTATACTGTAAGTCTGCAATTTATATTGCGGGAGTGATTTAAGAAAGCTATTTTTTTCCCTTGAAATACGATACTAAATTATTCACAGTGTTTTGCAAACTTAAGTTCCTTCATTAGCCAGCGTTCCTGCCTTACTCCTTCCAGGTGGAAAATGCCAATTTTTAAAAAATAATCACACTAAGGGTCATGAACAGCTACTCATAGCAACCACCTGAGATTAGCAGGGCGCACAGGGCAGGAAGCCGGCGCGGGCCTGGGCTGGGGGGGGGGGATCCCCTGGGGCTGGCACCTCTGGGGTTCGGTTAGGCAGGGGACCAATAAAAACCGCCGAGGTCACTGGCCATCAACTTTGGGCATTCCTGATGCTGGAAGGGACAGAGTTTGAAGGAAACTGAAGGTGCTCAAATGGCCCTTAGAGAGCAGAGGCTGAGAAGGGCCCACAATGCCCCCATTGTGGCAAAAGAAAATAAAATCTGGGATTTTAGAGAAGGACTAGGAGAGGCTGGATGGAATCCCAGGAGCTATGGTGGACCCGAAAGAATAACAGACTTCAGGGGGTAGGAGTGGCAGATCTGGAAAGGCTTTTCTATGAGAGAGACCAGGATTTGTTTGCAGTGTTGTTAGCACTATTGATTTTTTTTGTTACTTGGATTAATGTATGTTAAACAGGAAAATACAGGCATTAGTCAAGTACATTATAATCGGCTATTGTTGAGGGCTGAGTTTCTCTGCTGGAGACTGGGAACTGCAGGGCAGGTCCCCAAAGCCAGCCAAGTCCGGGGCCCCTCTCAGGAAGGAGGAAGGGGTCGCTCCCAGCTCACTTCCTGCTCCCCCTTCTAGAGGCCTCAGAGCGGTTCCCACTGCCCCACCTGCTCCTCCCTATTCCCCTACGAGATTAGGGGACCCGGGAGACCCAGGTCCTGTTGGCTGCCTGATTCCCCAAAAGTTCTCTCTCGCCCCACAGCCGCCCTCCAGGTCTCCTGACCCTGGCCATCATCTCTCCCTCCACCTCTCTGGGACGCCTGCAGCCCAGCACTGGTAGCCAGAGATCTAGAAGTGACCCAACCACGAACCACCCACACATGGCACACGGATCCATGGGTGTCGAGGACACAGACACAGCTACTTAGGAGCCTTGAAGATCTTTGGACCCCTGCTCTCCCGCCAACCCCGCTGTGGCCAGCTGGGCCCAGAGAACAGTACTAGGTGACAGCCCCTGCACCCCAAGGGGCCTCCCTGCTCAGCTCCACACAGGACAAGGGCCCAGGCTCCCCCGTTCGGCAGGGGTGATCTTCATG